>LNAC01001639.1:56162-129362 GCA_002007465.1 Ailurus styani
CCCTCAAGTTCCTCATATCAGAGAGATCATATGATAATTGTCTTTCTCTGATTGACTTATTTCGCTCAGCATAATACCCTCCAGTTCCATCCATGTCGTTGCGAATGGCAAGATTTCGTTTCTTTTGATAGCTGCATAATATTCCATTGTATATATATACCACATCTTCTTTATCCATTCATCTGTTGATGGACATCTAGGTTCTTTCCATAGTTTGGCTATTGTGGACATTGCTGCTATAAACATTCGGGTGCACGTGCCCCTGAGGAACACTACCTTTGTGTCTTTAGGATAAATACCCAGTAGTGCGATTGCTGGGTCGTAGGGTAGCTCCATTTTCAACTTTTTGAGGAATCTCCATACTGTTTTCCAGAGTGGCTGCACCAGTTTGCATTCCCACCAACAGTGTAGGAGGGTTCCCCTTTCTCCGCAACCTCGCCAACATCTGTCATTTCCTGACTTGTTGATTTTAGCCATTCTGACTGGTGTAAGGTGGTATCTCACTGTGGTTTTAATTTGTATTTCTCTGATGCCGAGTGATGTTGAGCACTTTCTCATGTGTCTGTTGGCCATTTGAACCACATCTTCTTTATCCATCCATCTGTTGTAGGGCATCTCGGCTCCTTCCACAATTTGGCTTTTGTGGACATTGCTGCTACAAACATTGGAGTACATGTGCCCCATCTTTTCACTACATCTGTATCTTTGGGATAAATACCTAGTAGTGCAATTGCTGGGTTGTATGGTAGCTCTATTCTTAACATCTTGAGGAAACTCCATACTGTTTTCCAGAGTGGCTCTACCAGCTTGCATTCCCACCAAGAGTGTAAGACAATCAATATGATAGAACACATTACTAAAAGAAAAGAAAAGTACCATATGATCCTCCCAACTGATGCAGAAAAAGCATTTGACAAAATACACATCCTTTCCTGAAGAAAACTCTTTAAAATATAGGGATAAAGGGAACATACCTCAATATCATAAAAGCTATCTATGAAAAGCCACAGCAATATCATTCTCAATGGGGAAAAGCTGAGAGATTTTCCCTTAAGTTCAGGAAAATGACAGGGATGCTACTCTCATCACTTTTGTTTAACATAGTACTAGAAATCCTAGCTTCAGCAATCAGACAACAAAAAGAAATAAAATGCATTCAAATTGGCAAAGAAGAAGTCAAACTCTCTCTCTTCACAGATGACATGATACTTTATGTGGAAAACCCAAAAGACTCCATCCCGAAATTTCTAGAACTCATATAGCAATTCAGCAACATGGCAGGATACAAAATTAGTGCACAGAAATCAGGTACATTTCTATATACTAACAACATGATTGAAGAAAGAGAAAATAAGGAATCAATTCCATTTACAATAGCACCAAAAATCATAAGATACCTAGGAATAAACCTAACCAATGGGGCAAAAGATCTATACTCTAGAAACTATAGAACACTTATGAAAGAAATTGAGGAAGATACAAAGATGGAAAAACATTTCGTGCTCATGGATTGGAAGAACAAATATTATGAAAATGTCTATGCTGCCCATAGCAATCTACACTTTCAAAGCAATCCCTATCAAAAAACCCATCTACATTTTTCATAGAGCTGGAACAAACAATCCTAAAACTTGTATGGAACCAGAAAGACCCTGAATCACCAAAGGATTGTTGAAAAAGAAAATCAAAGCTGGGGACATCACGATGTCTGACTTCAAACTATATTATTAAGCTGTGGTCATCAAGACAGCATGGTATTGGCAAAAAAAACAGACACATAGACTGGTGGAACAGAATAGAGATCCCAAAAATGGACCCTCAACTCTATGGTCAACTAATCTTAGACAAATCAGGAAAGAATATCTAATGGAAAAAAAGACAGTCTCTTCAATAAATGGTGCTGGGAAAATTGGACAGCCACATACAGAAGAATGAAACTGGGCCATTCTCTTACACCATCCATTCCATTTCTATATACCAATAATGAAAAAGCAGAAAGTGAAATTAAGAAAACAATCCTATTTACAATTGCACAAAAAATAAGAAGATATCTAGGAATAAACCTAACCAAAGAAGTGAAAGACTTGTACTCTGAAAACTATAAAACACTGATGAAAGAAATTGAAGATGACAGAAAGAAATGGAGGAACATTCCCTGCACTTGGATTGGAAGAACAAATATTGCTTAAGTGTCTATACTACTCAAAACAATCTACACATTTAATGTAATGCTTATCAAAATATCAACAGCATTTTTCACAGGACTGGAAAAAAAATCCTAAAATTGTATGAAACCACAAAAGACCCTGATTCCTAAAGCAATCTTGAAAAAGAAAAGCACAGCTAAAGGCATCACAATTCCAACCTTTAAGTTATATTACAAAGCTGTACTAACCAATGAATGGTACTGGCCCAAAAATAGACACAAAGATAAAGAAACAGAATAGAAAACCCAGAAATAAACTCACAACTATATGGTCAAGTAATCTCAACAAAGCAGGGAGGAACATCCAATGGGAAAAGGACAGTCTCTTCAACAAATGGTGTCAGAAAAACTGGACAGCCACAAGCAAAAGAAGGAAACTGGACCACTTTCTTATACCATACAAAAAAATAAATTCAAAATGGATTAAAAACCTAAATATGAGACTTGAAATCATAAAAATCCTAGAAGAGACCACAAGCCGTAACCTCATTGACATTAGCCACAGCAACATTTTTCTCCCTTCTGAAGCAAGGGAAACAAAAGCAAAACTAAACTATTGGGACTACATCAAAATAAAAGCATGTGAATGGTGAAGGAAACAATCAACAAAACTAAAAGGCAACCCCGAGAATGGGTGAAGATATTTTCAAATAACATATCTGATAGAGGGTTAGTATACAAAATATATAAAGAGCATATACAGCTCAACACCCAAAAAATAAATAATTCAATTAAGAAATGGGCAGAAGACATGAACAGTCATCTCTCCAAAGAAGACATACAGATGGCCAACAGACACATGAGAAGATGTTCATCATCACTTACCATCAGGGAAATGCAAATCAAAACTACAATGAGACATCACCTCATACCTGGCAAGCTAAAATCAACAACACAAGAAAAAACAAGTGTTGATGAGGATGTGGAGAAAAAGGAATCCTCTTACACAGTTGATGGGAATGAAAACAAGTGAAGCCACTGTGGAAAACAGTATGGAGGTTTCTCAGATCCATCCCTAAGATCATAGGGAAAATCACACTACTCAAAGAATACAAATAGTAATGATAATAATAATTATTATTATTATAAAATAAAAATAATAATTCAAAGGGATATCAAACATTAATGATAATAATAATAATTCAAAGGGGTGCATGCACCCCTATATTTATAGCAGCGTTATTTACAATAGAAAAGCTGGGAAAACAGCCCAAGTGTCCATCAACTGATGAATGAATAAAGATGTGATTTATATATGTATATATATATATTTACACATATATATCACATACATATATGAATATTGTTCAGCCATAAAAAATGATTGAAATCTTGCCATTTGCAATGACATGGTTGGAGCTATAGAGTATAATGCTAAGCAAAATAAGTCAGAGAAAAATATATGATTTCACTCATATGTGGAATTTAAGAAACAAACAAGCAAAGAGAAAAAGAGAGAGAGAGAGAGAGAAACCAAAAAACAGACTCTTAACTATAGAAAACAAACTGATGGTTACTAGAGGGGAGGTGGGTGGAAATAGGTGATGGGGATTAAGGAGTGCATTTGTGATGAGCTCAGGCTTATGTATGGAACTGTTGAATTGCTATACTGTACACCAGAAACTAATATAACACTATATATTAACTGACTGAAATTAAAATAAAAACTTAAATTTAAAAAAATAATAAACTAAAATAAAAACTTAAAAAAAAAGAAACGTGTAGCTTCAAAATCTATAAAGATTTAAAAGGGGGAATCTGTAAAACCTTATCTATTAATAGAAAGCAGGAAAAGAAGCTAAAAAATTAAAAATAGGTTGGTAAAACTATATCAGTAATAATCATAAATGGGAAAGATTCACACATCTATTAAAAGAGATTATCTGATTTGCTTAAAAAAGTAATTCCCACCATATGCTACTTTTGAGAGATAAAAAAGAGAAAGAAAGAAAGAAAGAGAAAGAGAGAAAAAGAAAGAAAGAAACTGCAAGTTTAAAATAAAGAGATAAATAGTACGGCAGGCAAATATTTAAAAACAAACTTATTACAGCAATTTTAGTACTAGAAAAAAATTAACTTTTTAAAAGATTTTTATTTATTTATTTGACAGAAAGAGAGACAGAGAAAGAAAGCACACATGCAGGGGGAGCTGCAGGCAGAGGGAGAGGGAGAAGTGGGTTTCCCACTAAGCAGGGAGCCCTATGTGAAGCTGGATCCCGGGACCCCATGATCATGACCTGAGCAAAGGCAGATGCTTAACAGACTAGGCCACCCAGGCACCCCTAGGAAAAATATAATTGAGAAAAAATCGATAAGGATGCATGGACATAGAATAGAAAGGAATAGAACTATATACAATTCTGGACCCAAAGAACTGGCTACATACATTTTTTTACATCAGTTATTTTCTGATGATGATATTTTAAGTCACAAAGGAAGTCTCAATGAAAATCAAAGATTTAACATCTTATAAACCACATTTTCTGACCAAAATACAATTAAATTATATATGAAAATTAAAAGATGACACGAAAAAAAGTGTAATTAGAAAGTTTAAAGTGCACACAACAGCAACTCCAAGATGAAACAAGAATTCACAATAGAAATCAGTGATGTTTAGAACTGAACAAAAATGAACTGACTCCATAAAAAACTTATGAGATGAAGTCATAAGAGTATTTAATTATAAATTAAGGTATTAAACATATTAATTTTTAAAACAAGTAGATCAAATATATATGAATCAAGCATTCAATCTAGATGCTTGGTGGGGAAGAATACATCCAAAAAAGATAATGGAGGGAAATAAAAATATTTTTAAAATAATAAAATAGAAAGCAAAAAAATAACAGGTAAGGTAACCAAGCAGTTGGTTCTTTGAAAAAGATAACAAAATAGACAAATCACCTATAAGACTGGTTAAGAAAAAAGAGAAAACACAAATTAATAATATTAAGAATAAAAAGAAGCCATGAATATAAGCATAGAAATATATAAAACTGAGAGAATTCAATAAACAATTTATGAAAATAAATTTGAAAGTTTAAGTAAAATATCTGTTTAGACATTAAAAATTACCAAAGGCAAGGGGTGCTTGGGTGGTCCAGTTGGTTAAGCATCCAACTCTTGGTTTCAGTTTAGGTCATGATCTCAGAGTCGTGGGATCAAGTGCCATGTCAGGGTCCATGCTCAGTAGTGAATCTGCTTCTCTCCTTCTCTCTCTCCCTCTGCTTCTTCCCCTGCTAGTGTTCTCTCTTTCTCTCTCTAAAATAAATAAATAAAATATTTTTTAAAATTACCAATATTGACTAGGAGAAATAGATAACTGAATAAATCAGTAACCCATTTTAAAGTTAAGTTAGCAATTAAACCTCTATCTCTAAAAGACCTAAAGTGTCTCAGGGGAGAGTTTTACCAAACTTTCATGCATCAAATAATTTCTCTTTTACTGTTTCAATGTTAGATGAGAAGAAAAAGTTACCCATTTGTGAATATTAGTAAATATCAATGTCAAAAGAGACAGGAGCAATGTCATAAAAGAAAATTATAGATAAACCTCATGCATGTACATACATGCAAAAATCCTTAAAAATTAATTTTTAAAGGCAAGTCAAATTTAAATGTTTGGAAAATATTATATCATACAGTAATATAAATATCACCAAGACCAAAAGATAAATAAGGATTTATTTTTTTTTTTTTAATTTTATTTTTATTATTTGCCCAAGGGGTACAGGTCTGTGAATCATCAGGCTTACATCTTTCACAGCCCTCACCAAAGCACAAACCCTCCCCAATGTCCATAATCCATCCACCCTATCCCTACCCTCCCACCCCCCAGTAACCCTCAGTTTGTTTTATGAGATTAGAAGTCTCTTATGGTTTGTCTCCTTCCCCATCCCATCTTGTTTCATTATTTTTCCCTCCCTACCCCCCACAACCCCCCACCCTGCCCCTCAAGTTCCTCATATCAGAGAGATCATATGATAATTGTCTTTCTCTGATTGACTTATTTCGCTCAGCATAATACCCTCCAGTTCCATCCATGTCGTTGCGAATGGCAAGATTTCGTTTCTTTTGATAGCTGCATAATATTCCATTGTATATATATACCACATCTTCTTTATCCATTCATCTGTTGATGGACATCTAGGTTCTTTCCATAGTTTGGCTATTGTGGACATTGCTGCTATAAACATTCGGGTGCACGTGCCCCTGAGGAACACTACCTTTGTGTCTTTAGGATAAATACCCAGTAGTGCGATTGCTGGGTCGTAGGGTAGCTCCATTTTCAACTTTTTGAGGAATCTCCATACTGTTTTCCAGAGTGGCTGCACCAGTTTGCATTCCCACCAACAGTGTAGGAGGGTTCCCCTTTCTCCGCAACCTCGCCAACATCTGTCATTTCCTGACTTGTTGATTTTAGCCATTCTGACTGGTGTAAGGTGGTATCTCGCTGTGGTTTTAATTTGTATTTCTCTGATGCCGAGTGATGTTGAGCACTTTCTCATGTGTCTGTTGGCCATTTGGATGTCTTCTTTGGAGAAATGTCTGTTCATGTCTTCTGCCCATTTCTTGACTGGGTTATTTGTTTTATGGGTGTTGAGTTTGAGAAGCTCTTTATAGATTTTGGATACTAGCCCTTTATCTGATATGTCATTTGCAAATATCTTCTCCCATTCTGTCAGTTGTCTTTTGGTTTTGTTGACTGTTTCCTTTGCTGTGCAAAAGCTTTTAATCTTGATGAAGTCCCAATAGTTCATTTTTGCCCTTGCTTCCCTTGCCTTTGGTGAGGTTCCTAGGAAGAAGTTGCTGCGGTTGAGGTCGAAGAGGTTGCTGCCTGTGTTCTCCTCGAGGATTTTGATGGATTCCTTTCTCACATTGAGGTCTTTTATCCATTTTGAGTCTATTTTTGTGTGTGGTGTCAGGAAATGATCCAGTTTCATTTTTCTGCATGTGGCTGACCAGTTTTCCCAACACCATTTGTTGAAGAGACTGTCTTTTTCCCACTGGACATTCTTTCCTGCTTTGTCGAAGATTAGTTGACCATAGAGTTGAGGGTCCATTTTTGGGTTCTCTATTCTGTTCCACTGGTCTATGTGTCTGTTTTTGTGCCAGTACCATACTGTCTTGATGATGACGGCTTTGTAATAGAGCTTGAAATCTGGAATTGTGATGCCGCCAACTTTGCTTTTTTTTTTCAACATTCCTTTGGCTATTCGGGGTCTTTTCTGGTTCCATATAAATTTTAGGATTATTTGTTCCATTTCTTTGAAGTAAATTGCTGGTATTTTGATGGGGATTGCATTAAATGTGTAGATTGCTCTAGGTAGCATAGACATTTTCACAATATTTATTCTACCCATCCATGAGCATGGAATGTTTTTCCACTTCTTTGTGTCTTCCTCAATTTCTTTCATGAGTACTTTATAGTTTTCTGAATACAGATTCTTTGCCTCTTTGGTTAGGTTTATTCCTAGGTATCTTATGGTTTTGGGTGCAATTGTAAATGGGATTGACTCTTTAATTTCTCTTTCTTCTGTTTTGTTGTTGGTATATAGAAATGCAACTGATTTCTGTGCATTGATTTTATATCCTGACACTTGACTGAATTCCTGTATGAGTGCTAGCAGTTTTGGAGTGGAGTCCTTTGGGTTTTCCACATAAAGTATCATATCATCTGCAAAGAGTGAGAGTTTGACCTCTTCCTTGCCGATTTGGATGCCTTTTATTTCTTTTTGTTGTCTGATTGCTGAGGCTAGGACTTCTAGTACTATGTTGAATAGCAGTGGTGATAGTGGACAGCCTTGCCGTGTTCCTGACTTTAGGGGAAAAGCTCTCAGTTTTTCTCCATTGAGAATGATATTCGCTGTGGGTTTTTCGTAGATGGCTTTGATGATATTGAGGTATGTACCCTCTATGCCTACACTATGAAGAGTTTTGATTAAGAAAGGGTGCTGTACTTTGTCAAATGCTTTTTCAGCATCTATTGAGAGGATCATATGGTTCTTGTTCTTTCTTTTATTAATGTCTTGTATCACATTGATTGATTTGCGAATGTTAAACCAACCTTGCATCCCAGGAATAAATCCCACTTGGTCGTGGTGAATAATCCTTTTTATGTGCTGCTGGATCCTATTGGCTAGTATTTTGTTGAGGATTTTTGCATCCGTATTCATCAAAGATATTGGTCTGTAATTCTCCTTCTTGATGGGGTCTTTGCCTGGTTTGGGGATCAAGGTAATGCTGGCCTCATAAAAGGAGTTTGGAAGTTTTCCTTCCAATTCTATTTTTTGGAACAGTTTCAGGAGAATAGGTATTAATTCTTCTTTAAATGTTTGGTAGAATTCCCCTGGGAAGCCGTCTGGCCCTGGGCTCTTGTTCGTTGGGAGATTTTTGATGACTGCTTCAATCTCCTTACTGGTGATGGGTCTATTCAGGTCTTCAGTTTCTTCCTGGTTCAGTTTTGGTAGTTTATATTTCTCTAAGAATGCATCCATTTCTTCCAGATTGTCAAATTTGCTGGTGTAGAGTTGCTCATAATATGTTCTTAGAATTGTTTGTATTTCTTTGGTGTTGGTTGTGATCTCTCCTCTTTCATTCATGATTTTATTAATTTGAGTCCTTTCTCTTTTCTTTTGGATAAGTCTGGCCAGGGGTTTATCAATCTTATTAATTCTTTCAAAGAACCAGCTCCTAGTTTCATTGATTTGTTCCACTGTTCTTTTGGTTTCTATTTCATTGATTTCTGCTCTGATCTTTATGATTTCTCTTCTCCTGCTGGGTGTAGCCTTTCTTTGCTGTTCTTTCTCTAGCTTTTGTAGGTGTAGAGTTAGGTTGTGTACTTGAGACCTTTCTTGTTTCTTGAGAAAGGCTTGTATTGCTATATACTTTCCTCTTAGGACTGCTTTTGCTGTATCCCAAAGATTTTGAACAGTTGTGTTTTCATTTTCATTTGTTTCCATGAATTTTTTTAATTCTTCTTTAATTTCCTGGTTGACCCATTCATTCTTGAGTAGGGTGTTCTTCAGCCTCCATGTATTTGAGGTCTTTCCAACTTTCCTTTTGTGGTTGAGTTCTAGTTTCAGAGCATTATGGTCTGAAAATATGCAGGGAATGATCCCAATCTTTTGGTACCTGTTGAGACCTGATTTGTGACCCAGAATATGGTCTATTCTGGAGAATGTTCCATGTGCACTGGAGAAGAATGTGTATTCTGTTGTTTTGGGATGGAATGTTCTGAATATATCTGTGATGTCCAACTGGTCCAGGGTGTCATTTAAAGCCTTTATTTCCTTGTTGATCTTTTGCTTTGATGATCTGTCCATTTCAGTAAGGGGGGTGTTCAAGTCCCCTACTAATATTGTATTCTTGTCAATGTGTTTCTTTGATTTTGTTATTAATTGGTTTATATAATTGGCTGCTCCCATGTTAGGGGCATAGATATTTATGATTGTTAGATCTTCTTGTTGGACAGATCCTTTTAGTATGATATAGTGTCCTTCTTCATCTCTTATGATATTCTTTGCCTTAAAGTCTAGTTTATCTGATATAAGGATTGCCACTCCAGCTTTCTTTTGCTGTCCATTGGCATGGTAAATTGTTTTCCATCCCCTCACTTTAAATCTGGAGGTGTCTTTGCGTGTAAGATGAGTTTCTTGTAGACAGCATATCGATGGGTCTTGTTTTTTTATCCATTCTGATACCCTGTGTCTTTTAGTTGGGGCATTTAGTCCATTTACATTCAGAGTAACTATTGAGAGATATACATTTAGAGCCATTGTATTGCCTGTAAGGTGACTGTTACTGTATATTGTGTTTCTTCCTTTCTGGTCTATGTTTCTTTAAGGTCTCTTTGCTTAGAGGACCCCTTTCAATATTTCCTGTAGGGCTGGCTTGGTGTTTGCAAATTCCTTGAGTTTTTGTTTGTCCTGGAAGATTTTTATCTCTCCTTCTATTTTCAGTGAGAGCCTAGCTGGATATAGTATTCTTGGCTGCAGATTTTTCTCATTTAGTGCTCTGAATACATCATGCCAGCTCTTTCTGGCCTGCCAGGTCTCTGTGGATAGGTCTGCTGACAATCTAATATTTCTACCATTGTATGTTATAGACCTCTTGTCCCGAGCTGCTTTCAGGATTTTCTCTTTGTCACTAAGACTTGTAAGTTTTACTATTAGATGACGGGGTGTGGACCTATTTTTATTAATTTTGGGGGGGCTTCTCTGTGCCTCCTGGATTTTGATGCTTGTTCCCTTTGCCAGATTAGGGAAATTCTGTATTAAGATCTGCTCCAATATACCTTCTGGCCCTCTCTCAATCTCGTCCTCTTCTGGGATCCCAATTATTCTAATATTGTTTCGTCTTATGGCATCACTTATCTCTCGAATTCGCTCCTCATGGTCCAGTAGTTGTTTGTCTCTCTTTTCATCCTCTTCTTTTTTCTCTGACATTTTGTCTTCTAAATCACTAATCCTATCTTCGGCTTCATTTATCCTAGCAGTAAGAGCCTCCATTTTCAATTGCACCTCATTAATAGCTTTTTTGATTTCAGCTTGGTTAGATTTTAGTTCTTTTATTTCTCCAGAAAGGTCTTTTATTTCTTTAGAGACAGCTTCTCTATTTTCTTCCATTTTTTTTTCAAGCCCAGCCAGCACCTTAAGAATCGTCATTCTGAACTCTGGTTCTGTCATATTACTAATGTCCGCATTGATTAGGTCCCTAGCCGTCATTACTGGCTCTTGTTCTTTTTTTTGTGTTGATTTTTTCCGCCTTGTCATTTTATGCAGATAGGAATAGATGGATGAGGGAACTAAATACTAAGGGGTAGCGATGACCCCAGAGAAATATACACTAACCTACTCAGAAGAGACCTGGAACTGGGTAGAAAAGTAAGAGGGGAAAAAAACAAAAAAACAAAAAAACAAAAAACAAAAAAAAAAAAAAACCAAATCCAAAAACTAACAAACAAACAAACAAACAAAAACCCAAAAACACAAAATCATACAAAAACTAAACAAAAATGAATAAAACAAAATCCTGTATCTATATTATCTATTTCTGTTTCTATATCTATGTCTATGACTCCATATCTATATCTATCTCTATCTCTATCTATCTCTATCTATCTCTATTAGATTGGTGAATTGAACAGACCCTATAAGTATCCAAAAAAATAAGGTTAAAAACAATGAAGGGATAAAATATGATTATAACAATGAAAATTTTAAAAAAAGAGAATAAAAAGTGTTGATATGATATAAGAGTTAAGAACGTTAAAATAGGAAAAGGGAAAAATTTTAAAAGAAAAAAGTAAGAAAAAATTTCAAAGAAAAAAAAAAATCAATGAACTTTGAACGACTGAAGAATCATGGGGAAAAAGCCATGAATTGTCTCCGTTGCTTTTCCGTAGTTCTGGGGTTCCGCAACGCTTAGCCGTCTTGAACTTGACTTTGACTGGATGGTTTGTTTGTTTGTTTCTCTTGGTCTTCTGGGGGAGGGGCCTGTTGCTATGATTCTCAAGTGTCTCTGCCCGAGGCGGATTCCCACCGCCCTCGCCAGGGGCCAGGCTAAGTAATCAGCTCGGGTTCGCTCTCAGGAGCTTTTGTTCCCTGAACGCTTTCCGTACCTCGTTGGAGGACGGGACTGAAAATGGCGGCTCCCAGTCTCCGACCCGGAGGAGCCGAGAGCCTGGGGCCTCAGCCCTCAGCCCGCCTCAGAGAAAAGCAGTCCCTCCCGTCTCCTGGTCTCCGGCCGCGCTCCGAGCTCACCCGGCCTGTGACTGAGTGTCTCTATCTCTGGCGCGGCCCCGCTTAGAATCTCCAAACCCGGCAGATCCTGCAGCCACTCCCGCACTGCTGCTCCCGGAGGAGGAAGGTGAGTCTCTCCGGGTCTGCTGCCCGTGGGGTCCCCGCTCACAGATCAGTGGCCCGGCTGAGCTTCAGATCCCAGCCCAAGGTAACCCCAAGCTGAGAGACACCTCAGCTCAGCTCCGTCTCTCCCGCCGGCTTCTGAGACCTGGGAGCTCGGTCGCGCTCAGACACCCCTGGTCTTTTTGTGTCCCCGTGGGTCCTGAGACCACACTGTCCCTGCAGGGGCTTCACCCCCCGCTTGGTCTCTGGGGCGACGTCCCTCAGTGGAGCCGACTTCTCACAGTTCCGAGTCTGTGCTCCGCTGCTCGCACCCTTGCCGGCAGCCGGCCCCTCCCCCCGGGGTCTATCTTCCCGTCCCCGCAGATTCACTTCTCCGCACGTCCTACCTTCCAGAAAGTGGTCGATTTTCTGTTCCTAGACTTGCTGCTCTTCTTCTCTTCGATCTCCGGTAGAATTTGTAGGTGTTCAGAATGGTTTGATAGCTCTGTGGGTGAATTCCTGGGACCTGATGATAATCGGTCTCCTACTCCTCCGCCATCTTGCCGCTCCTCTGATAAATAAGGATTTAAATGATATTTCAATTTAAGAAAAATCTACTGATGTAATACAGAATAATCAGATGATAAGAAAAAAATTATCAACTCAATAAGCTAAAGAAAAGCATTTGATAAAATTCAATACCTTTTTATTATTAAAATGTATTTGAAACTAGAAAGAATTTTGAAAATTATTAAAGTAAATAACTTACCAACAACTAAACCAATATTATACTTCATGGTAAAAATTTAGAAAAAATTTATTCAAGTCAGGGAATTTTTTTAAAGTTTCCAGTTATTACCATTTGTATTCAACATTGCACTGAATGTTCTACTCAAATCAATGAGATGGGGGAAAAAAGTAAATGTGAGAATTAGATGAAAAGACAAAATTTCCCTTTCTTTGTAGATGTTGTCATTGTCCAGAGGAAATCCAAAATACTATAGCTAATATTGTAGCCCTTCAGATATAATACAGAAATTTTGCAATGATATAAATTTATTCATTTATTTATTTATTTGAGAGACAGAGAGAACACACGCGTGTGTGCATGCAAGCGCAAGTGAGCAGGGGGTGGGGCAAAGGGAGAGGGAGAGAAGCAGTCTCCTTGCTGAGTGCAGAGCCCAATCTCACAATTCTAAGATCATGACTTAAGCTGGAATCAAGACTTACTCGCTTAACCAGCTGACCCACCCAGGTGCCCCGACACTGTGTTTAAGTTTATTATTTAAGGTGTTCACACAGCAACACTTCTATATATAGCATAAGTAAATGTTTCTGTTTTGACTGTGAGTGCTTAATATTTTTCTATTTGACAAATCTCACATTTCCTATCTTTTAGTTATCACACAAAATAAAGAGAAATTAGTCATGTGCTTAACACCTTGTAACAAAAAGGAAGACTGTGTATGATTTTTGTAACCTATCTTTCAATAGATGCCATCCTGAAACACCTGACACTGGGTGTTGAATATAATAAGTTCAACCAGTGGGGAGGAAGCATTTACTGAGCATTCCGGCCATTACGAATTGCTGGTTGTGATGGTGAATCAAGAGAAGAAGAGGAGGAAAGACAAAGATAAAGCAAGATTACACCCAGGATAACTTCAATTTCTTAAAATCTATATTGGAAAGAGCTTGGGGGCTGGTTTCTACTGGCCTGCACTCAGTTTTCCAGTGTTCAATTAGCTACAATTACTGATCTATAATTATATATTTCCAACAGGGGCCCAGTTGGAGGAAGTCACGATTAAGGGTTCCTGCTAAATTGGCCCCTTGTGTATTAGTCATTATTTTAACATTCACTGTAATGACACTTTTAATAGTGTATCTGTATATTTAAAAGGCAAGACAGGAATTATTCTACGTTAATACCAAGCATTAGTTCAACTGATGAAGCAATTAATTTAAATGAAGTCTAATAAGATCAAAAAGAGTTTTCAAAACTTGAATCTGCTAAAACATACAAGCATATTCAAATATTCTTATACACCAACAGTTACACCCACACTCAAACACATACACTTTTTCATTTATTATTAATGCAGTAAATATCTATTAGAAAGTAAATCTAAAGAAGAAGACTATTTCTGAAGGATTTCAAAGCTCTTTTTTATTTTAAAATAACAAAAGTGATGATGCTTATTATAATGATAATGATAATGATGAATATTGATAGTGACTAACATTCCACTTAATTATGTAAACACATGCATTAATTATCTTAATCCTCACAAGATATTATGATATAGATAACTTTATTACTCCATTTTACAGTAGATAAAAATGAAGTATTCTCATCCACAAATTATCTAACTTTAAAGCCCATTTACCCAACCACTTTGCTAATTGTCCTCACCTGCCCTGCACTGGTCCCCACAAAACTGTGTCACATGCACATGCAACACATCACACACACACACATACGCACACATAAACACACACACACACCCCTCTCAAAGTTCACTTGTACAAGTATACAGTGGAAACTGAATGTGGAAAACTTTCATTAAAATGTTTGAAAATGGGGGTACCTGGGTGGCTCAGTCAGTTAAGTGTCCAAATCTTGATTTCAACTCAGGTCATAATCTCAGGGATGTGAGATCAGCCCAGCATCAGGCTCCACAGTGGGTGTGGAGATTAAGATTCTCTCTTTCCCTCTCCCTTTGCCCCTCCCCCTCCATCTCTCTCCCTCCCTCTTTAAAAAAAAAAAAAAGTCTGAAAATAAAGGGAAAAGCCAAATACAAAGCAAAAGCAGATCTACATATTGAATTCCGTAGGTTCTAGAATAATAAGCAAATTTCCCCCCTCTATGTTTTAATTCTGAGCACATGGCTGCACATACTCTTTAGTCCTATTGGTTAGTATCAAATATTCAGACAATTCAAAGTCCTGACAGATGTTTGAGCCGAAACCAAGAATTTATAACATTGATGGCCTCCTTTTCCTGATTTTTTTCTGCATTACAAAGAACCATACATCACATAGTTCATTTGTTTATTTTAAAATAAATAGAGTTGTGGCATTTTACTCTACTAACACAATAAGTGACACATTTTCAGGTAAAAGCGATCACACAACTGATTAAAGTGAATGGAGATATCCATGTCTGAGAAGGAAAGCTAATTTCATACAATCTCCATGAGTATTCAGAAGCCACGCAAATAGAAATAACCTGTTTCCCAACATTGGATAAGAGTTCAAGTGTGCAAATTGAATCCTGCATGTCCAGAATTCTCAAACAACATTCATAGCCATAAAACACGCAATTTCAAAGGCATCCTGAGCTCAGATGAATTTTAAAAGCAAGGCAGGTGCCTGTTCTTGCATATAAAAACAGAATTTTAAAAGTGAGAATGAATTTTTTTTCTTTTTATAATATTAGAATAAACAAAAAATTGGTATTAAACTTATGGAGTAAAAAAAACCATAAATAGGCAGTATGTGAGAAGGGGATTAAGAGGTACAAATTTCCAGTTATAAATAAGTCACAAGAAAGAAAAGTAAATCATAGGGAATATAATCAATAAAAAGGACTTAATTAAATGGAAGAAAAAATCCAAATATATCCATAATTTTTCACATACATTTTTTTCTCCTCCTTGCTTTTTCCCCTTCATAACCCTACGAGAAAAAACAAACTCTAAACTGGGGAGGAAGAAAAAGGGACCATAGTTACCACATTTAGTTCTCAGATCTCAGATACAATGATCAATACTTCCAAGCCAAAGGCAATAGCTTTACTGTCAAACAAAGAATGGCATTCCCAACATAGTTCACTGAAAGCTATTGATGCATTATTATAATGTAGAACTCTGCAACAGATAGGAAGAGTTACACAGGCAAATTTAGTCTCTCCTAATCTTCCTTTTGTTATGTGTGTGATTTTGGACACATTATTAATCTGTCTGAGCCTCAGCTTCTTTGGCTATAAAAAAGAGCAATACTGCCTACCTTCTTACACGTGAAAGCACCTGGGACACAACTGGATAGATAAATGGTATACTGCCAACAACTAAATGTAGCTCGTGTGAGTTAAGTAAACCCAAGGAGTAGAGTTTTTAGAGTACCATAGAAATCATGGAATCAAAGAATTCAGAATCAGAAGGAAAGTTATAAATCATTCTAGTACAACCTCATTATTTTAAAGAAGAGGATCTTTTAATATTTAGTGGGAGCACATTAAAATGATAACTAATAAATTAGCTAATTGTAAAAGACGATAGTGACACACAGTAAAGTCCCCAATGAACAGGGCAAAGCAAGGGCTCAATACATTTTAGTGGAAGAATGACTTCATAGGAAGACTTTGCCAATACAAATCTTATAATCCCTGGTTTCTCAAGAGAACTCAAGGTCAGTCCATTGTTTTTAACTAAGGCGTCTGGCTACTTGGCTTCCCCTTAACTGGCACTGAAATAGGGGTTCTTTTTCCAGTGGCTTCCTTCCAATCCTTCCAGTCAGAGCCCCAGTTATTACAACTATGTTTAAAAAAAATGCTACTTATTTCAATTGCTAAATTGCTGTCTTTTTAAATTAGTTCTATCTCTGAGAAGTTAAGGAGTAGAACACAAAGAGAAAAATTCCCACAGAATTTTTTTCATAGACAAGACATGCAATTAACTATAAAATAATAGAATCTATGATTTAGGTCTTATTCCAACCTCCCACTCATTGAAGGAATCTCACCTAAAACATAAATGACCTGGTTATCCCATCTCAGAATATATCTGGATTCAGGCATTCCCTGTTTGACAAAGACATCTGTTCCACTTTGGGATGACTCTATCTCATGGAAATATTTTTTTTTCCCAGGCACCTGGGTGGCTCAGTGGGTTAAAGCCTCTGCCTTCGGCTCAGGTCATGATCTCAAGGTCCTGGGATTGAGGCCTGCATCGGGCTTCCTGCTTGACGGGGAGCCTGCTTCCTCCTCTCTCTCTGCCTGCCCCTCAGCCTACTTGTGATCTCTCTCTCTCTCTCTCTCTCTCTCTCTGTGTCAAATAAATAAGTAAAATAAAAATATGTATTTATATTTTTCCCCTAATATCTGCCTACCAAGGGGTGCCTGGGTGGCTCAGTCAGTTAAGCAGCTGCCTTCTGCTGGGTCATAATCCGGGGTCCCGGGATAGGACCCCGAGTCGGGCTCCCTGCTCAGTGGAGAGCCTGCCTTTCCCTCTCCCTCTCCCTCTGTCTGCTGCTCTGCCTACTTGTGCTCTCTATCAGGTAAATAAATAAAATCTTTTAAAAAAAATCTGCTTTCAAAAAAAAAAATCTGCATTCCAAAACTTCTTCCCATGGTTCCTAGTTCTTCCCCTAGAGCTACAGCTTGTGTCCTGGTGTATTAATCATGTTTTTTATTTTCTACATTATGTTTTGACATCTTGTAGGGGCATGGCTGGCCAGGGATAGACTGCTCCTTCCAGGGCTAATTCCTAAGGTAATAAAAAACTCACCTCTGAACATGCTCTTCAGAATCAAACCAATCAATCCCAATCCATACACCAATCACCTCCTTATCTAATTCTAACACACCAAGCCAGTATTTGCTCTGTACTAAATCAACCCAGGGCCAGGCATTAGACAACTGGGGGTATCTGCTATACCCTAAAGCCCGCTAAAATTTTCAACCTGGCCAATCCTAAACTGTTTCCCCCTCTCTGCCTTTCCTTTCCCACGGAAAACACAAGAAAGTTTGTGACTTATGCTTTTCCCTCACTCTTCTCTGCCTCTTGACCAACACTGGTGCCTCCCCCTGTGGCCCCACATGCTGTGTCATGGCCCTCTTCTCAGAATTTTAAGTAATGAAAATCTTCTTTCAATGTCATTAACCTCTCTATGTTGTCACTCAATCACCTCTGTAAGTTAAAATTTTATGGGTACAATCATTGAGTACAACCCATTTAAGGCTGTTACCCTGTCCCTTCCAAATTTCCTTTATGGCCTGCATTCTTAGCCTTCATCGCCTTGTTCAAAACTCGAGAGGCACTCTAACCCATCCATTTCAGAATCTGCTACCCAGAGCCAAGCACAGTCCTTCATAAGGGCTTGATTATTTTAGAGTGCTAACGGACTCTTCTTTGACCTGAGCAATATGCTTTTATCAATTCAGCCATTATCTTTTTCAGTAACTAATTTACTTCTGGTTAAAATAAAGCCTTCTTTAAAAACAACTCCAACTTCATTTCGCATGAACATTTGTTAACTCAAATTTCCTCAGTCCTTACTTGCACAATTCATTTTTTTTAAAGATTTTATTTATTTATTTGACAGAGAGAGATTACAAGTAGGCAGAGAGGCAGGCAGAGAGGCAGACAGAGAGAGAGGAGGAAGCAGGCTCCCCGTGGAGCAGGGAGCCCGATGCGGGCCTCGATCCCAGGACCCCGAGATCATGACCTGAGCCGAAGGCAGAGGCTTTAACCCACTGAGCCACCCAGGCGCCCCACAATTCATTTTTTAACCAAATACTAAAATTCGTCATTATCTCTATTAAATTTGAAGTTACCCACCAGGACAGGATACCTCTGCCATAGTACTTGTATATATTATAAATAATATATAATAGAATATGTTACATAATTATACAATATTATATATGTTATATTATTATATTTTTAATTGAAGTATAATTGATATATTACATTGTATTAATTTCAGGTATACAATATAAAGATTTAATATTTATAAATACTGTGACGTGATCACCAAAATAATTCTTGTTAACATCTATCATCACATATAGCAAAAACCTTTTTCTTGTGATGAGAACATTTATAATCAATTCTCTTAGCAACTTTCAAATATACAATACCACATTAACTATGGTCACCCTGCTGTACATTACATCCCCATGACTTATTTATTTTATAACTGTATGTTTGTACCTTTTGATCCCTTGCACCCATATTATATTATTCTTAAATAATAAATAACTATGATGATCGGATAATAATAAAGGCTAAAATGTATTGGGTGCAACTATGTTAAGGATCTGATTCATGCACTTTGTTATTAAGTCCACATAAAAACACTGTGGAGTAGATACTATTATTACCCTATTCAATTGATGAGAGCATTAAAACTATTAGGTAGTAAGTGTAACTTGTCCAAAATTATACCCATTGGTATTAAAATGAATTCAAATTCAGGCTTAAGTCCTATATTATCTTATTTATTTCATCTTTTTTTCGTTTTTGCTTTTATCTCCCTTTTAAATTATAAAAGTCCCCATTGTATTTACCTTTATAGACCAACCCCCTTGTATCTGAACTGAGCGCTCAGGTATCTGTTTTCAATGGATTCTATGTTAAATCTTGATCATTTCACTCACATCAGTCACATCAATCCTATTGCCAGTCTGCTTGGATTCGCACAGATGTCTTCTTTGTCTTCATGCAGCCATTGACAAATATACTGAAGCATATGAGACTCTGTAACTTTCCCCTGAGACCCTTTTCTCTTTGAGATAATGTTGGTGACTTTGATGTATGATTGTTCACAAGCTATGGATCTCTCTAACTAGATCACTCCTTTCAACATTCCTCCCTACTTCTACACCAAGTGCTTCCTGAGTGTCAACGATCGTTGTTGTCATTATTTCTACCTGAATACCTACATCTTCCCATTAGGGAATTTTTCAATCATTTTCAAAATTGTGATTACATCAAGTTTACAGTAATGCACTACTCCAACAGTAATCACTTTATTTTTTAAAAAAGGAAGTAGGTTTGCTTCCTTTTCTTTGTGTACCGACACAGGCTCACCCACTTCTATTCTGAGCACTCTTTCTGCATTTAATAATATATTCTAGCTTCATTGATGCAGATTGTGATTAAATTCACCAGAATAACTTTTCCATCATTCTTATACCTTATGTTCCAATAGTGCTTTGCAATTTACCTCCCCCCACCCAAAAAAAAGAAAGAAAAAGAAAACTTGCACAAAATGTGAGGGTGAAATGAATCCCCTGCTTGAAGATGTCAACTCTAGAAGGCACAGCAAATGGAATTGGTAAATTTAAACTCCAGAGTCCCTTGCATCCTACCATGACAAAGAGGAAACAAGACAACAATTCAGGCTCTGTGATTTCTTAGCAGCCTATAGAGGCCATCACCTAGAAGTGGAGATAGGGGCCAATTTTAAGTGTTTGGGAGGCTCCTGCAATCATCTCTGCATCCCTCTTGTGTTTTAATCCCCTCCTTGTGAGGCTTGTTCTCTGCTTCCAAATGTAGAGGTCACCATCCCTGATGACAAAGATGAAAGCCCTAAAATATATATTTACATGCACAAGATTTTACATTCCTTTCAATATTCTTATACCTGCAACTTTTGACCTGGAAAATCTCTCTGAAAAAAGACTTCAAACTGCAGCATTCAACATGGAAAACATTGCAGAAAGCCTTCCAAGAGCAATAAAAGTAGAATTTGTAACACTTGGTTGGTGGGGAGGGCGGTGTGTTTACAGCTCTAAGGTAGAGCCGTGCACAGCTGCTCTGTGCTTTTTCTCACGGGGCACAGTTTCAAAGCCCTTCCTTCCTCTGTGCCCCAAACCTGTTTACAATAGTCTCTCTCCTCCATAGTACTTGCCACAGGTAGTTAAGTGTGAATAATAACAACCAAAAAAAGAAATAAAACTAAATTCCCATTACTAAAGAAAAACTCAAGCTAGCCCTCTGGGGGAGATGCTCACAAGGATTAATTATATTGTAGGAGTTGATATCTTTCTTTATTTCCCTTTCCAGCAGTTTTGCAAATACATTTTTCCACATTTTTGAAGAAATGTAAGAACTCCCAAGTTCCACAGCCAGAAAATCCTGACAGTCTCTGATAGCTGAATAATGGATGAAGCTCTACTGTTTACTTAGCAGGGGGAGGGAAAAAAAGGGTGATAGAGAGGTCCAGATAAAGTGCAGGAATCTGACATCCTCTTGTGCTGGACAATGGTGAGAAGAATATCCTGGCTTCTTTTCTTTTTCTGGCCCGTGGAAAAAAAAAATGTATACGGAAACAACAGTTCAGTATAAGGTTCATTAGCATTTCAGGCCTGTACCTAGGAGTTAATCCCTGGATTCTACTTGGCTTCAATGTGACTGCTTCCTACAGTAAGGGGGTAAGACTTGGAGCACGATTGCTAAACATTTGCATCCCAACAGTCTCAGATCTCTCTTGCACCACCACTCAGAAAAGTTCCCTAGGATATCCCTTAATTTTCCTAGCTAGAAAATGCCTCCCCTGTAACTACACATTCACTTATTGGAAAATTGATTAAAACATTAAGTTATAATTAGCAAAGTTTAGAGTTTTCTTTTCAGGAAAATTCAGTATTTCAATGGCTGATTAATTCACTTTCCTGTACTCCTTTGTAGGGCCAACCAAACCAAGTCAGTGGAGTTGAAGGCTGTCAGGGTGTTTGTCTTCCGACAGAACCCTCCCCATAAAATCTCCCACAATGCCTGTCACAAATACCTAAAATTCCACCATTAGAGATTCACTCTTTTGGTTCTGGAGGCATTTTAATCCCTGGGGGCCCTATTAAAATGCAAAAACTCTGAGAAGAATAACAGCATTGAAAGCTATTATTAACTGACAGCAAGGAGGCCCTTGGGAATCGGACACAGGATAGAGCCTGAGGAATAACTACAGGAAATCAGGACATAAGGAGAGAGGAGGTAAGATGGTAACAAAAATAAACTTTATCTATTGTACGATTTTTCAGGGGCAAGGCAATCCTACTTTTGGTATTCCCTGCACTAAGGGAATTCCATTCAAGGTGAGATGATGGGCACAATATAAGCAATTTATTATCAGTTGTACTAAAAGAGAAAATCAGCAATGACACATAATAGTATTTATGCAGAACTCTGACTTTAGTTGGGTATGTTTAATCAGTATGTTGCCCCTGGACTTTCTCCTCTAATGCCTTGAAATAGTCATTTGGGCTTGTCAATAAGGGTTGTATCTAAATCATATGATCATGTTCTTCTATTCCCTCATCCTCCTGAGAAAATACTAAAATCAATGCTACCATGATGGAGTTGGTGAGATGTACAGAATATTTTTATGTCTTTGGAGACAGCAATATGGGAACTTTTCATTTGCTTTTAAAATTGTGTATTTTAAATACACCAGGAGTGTTTCTTTAGAAAACATGGAAGTGACTTAACTAATAAGGTCTCCGGAAGAGCAGGACTTAGAACCTAATGAAGTTGACTTTTTGAATTTCAGGAAAATGTGTCTCAACAAGTTGTTGGCTTGCTTCAGCAAGAAATCGTCCTGGAGCAGTCTCTGTGCACTTCAGAGAGGCTTCCTTCCTTCAAAGAGTTATCTGGACATTAAAAGATTCGTTTTTGAGTGATTTTTTTTTTTTCATGGATATGGAGGCATTTTTTTCATGGATATGAAGGTACATGATTGTGCATATACATGCTGTGTTTATGACTTAAAATGCTAGAAAAAATCAAAATTCTGTTATTATTTTATATGGTGTGTATGTGTGTGTGTTTAAAGATATAAATGCACAATGAAAAAAACTGCAGTGGGAGATTAAATCTTTTCCCGGAAAGGTAAAGTATTTGAAGGTGTTATGCCCTAAAGAGGAAGAAATAGGTTGAGGAAATAAGTTTTTATAGTTTTCACATATACCTGGAATAAAAGGTTATAGAGGTATTTTCTATGTCTTGCTTATTGTCAGCGTTGTCATTTTTATAGTAAGAGGACAGAAGTATTTGACTTAAACCCAGACCCCTCCTCAGGACACTTTCAAGTGCACTCAAGGCTCTACTCAGTGCAGTGTGATCAGTCAGCATAGGGCTTCTGACCAGAAGAGAAGTATGATCTAGGAAATAAATCCCTAGAGAAATAAATTGAGTAAGTCTTAAGAAAATTGTAGCTTTGAAAAGCAAGAGTAGATTTCTTTCTTTAAATCTTGCTTCAAATAGTGCCTTCACTCTAAGTGAATAACAATGTAACTATAGTTAAATATGGATTGATGGTTACACTTCTGTTCAGAAATCCTAATCAAGATGCCTTTGGCCCTCGTCTGAGTTATCTGAGCCTGCTATAAGTTGCTCCACTGACCTACCCTATACTGAAACAAAACAGGCACACCTCAAACATGACCTACTCCATTTCCGATGTCCCAGAAGAATGAAAAACAAAAGTCAGAAGCACCTAAGAAAAATCCAGGAAAATCCCAGGCCAATATAAAGGTTTGGAACCCCACCTGCCATGACAATACAAAACAAAACAAGAAACCCACACTTAATGTCCTTCTGATCATGGTTTGACAGCCTTTATATATGTGAAAAACAGCTAGGTCATTTTCAAAACAGCAAGCTTATTTTCCTCCGAGCACTGTGCGGTGGCCTTACTCTATACTCTACTCTCTCCTGTGTAAAGGAGGAGCTAGTAGCCAGAGGAATTTCAAGTTGCTTCAATAGCTGCTTCTGAAATGAATCATGAATCCAGTGACTCGGGATTGTCAATATCTTTTTCATGGATATGGAGGTACATGACTGCATATACATGCTGTGTTTATGACTTTAAAAGGCAGTTGCACTTGTTGCTGTTAACAGTCACAACCATTCTTTCAGTCAACAAATACTGAGTATCAATTGGATGTCAAGGCATACACTAAATAGTAGGAAGGAAAAAATAAATGAGAGTGTCTGACATTTAGTCTAGTCTGGGCAACTATTCAATAGAATAATGATAGTACAAGTATTAACTGTTATAATAAATGTATGTATGAAGTGCTGTGAGCTTTAAAAGCTGTCACTATAAGAATTATGACTATATATTGTGATTAATTTTTAAAATAATATATGAATAATTACTCTGTAATGAGCAGTCCCTATGTGGCAAGCATACACATACTATCTCTTTTGTTCTTTATTGTAACACCTCCCTGAGATGACTACTATAATCCAGCTAAGGAAACTGGAACTTGTGAGGTTAACTGATTTCTCAAAATCAAACTGCTATGGTAAAGCTGACGATATCTAAAGCCAGGTCAGGCCAGACCACGGCCATGATCCTAACCACTAAGCCATACTAAGCCATAGTTCCAAATTCTAAAATATATTCCGTCCTCTTTACCTTGGTCAGTGCTACTGTCCATTGCTCCAAAGACTTCTGGAACACTCGGCTTTGAAAATTACGCCCACTGTCTGTAGCACACATTGTTTAACGCATTTGTACTGGGTACCATCAATCCCCAAAGAGATACCTTAAGAATGAAACAATCTCAAGTAACTAAAATAAAACATCAGCAAACTTAAGCAAAGTATCCCAGTGGAGAGCCATATGCAAGGAAATATTTTGAGGTCATATAGGAGACAGTAATCTTTGTTTGGGAGCCAAAACACACTTCCCTAGCAAGGCTGCAGGATACACATAAATAATCCAGCCTGGAGAAAGGTCACCTCTGAGGCTAGAGCCAGGGTTAGCAGTGACAGCTTGCAAACCAATTGCTCTGAAAATCTTCAACAAGTCTGGCTAAGTACCACAGGGAGAGTGGTGCTGAAAGCAGATAAGACTTAACTCCTCTGCAGGAGGAGCCAACCTTGAACCCTATTGTTGCTCAGTAGATTTTATGAGGCATCACACTGCATTCCCTGCTGCGAGGGAAACCACAGAGCAGTCAAGTATGCTCCTTGAGGGACAGGAAACAGAGGCCACAGGGCATTCAGGGAGGTCACAAGACCACAGGGCAGCAGGCAGGAATCAATAGCACTGAGCAGAGTCGAGGGGGATCAATGACCCCTAGACATTGTGGCAGTTTAGCAAACTTGATTAACAGTGCATATGGGGGTGACCCAAGGCTATGCAGGCAGTTACAGACACCAATTTTTAGAGGATCAGCAGAATAATACTGAGTACACAGTGAAATAGATCTGTTAAAAGAATAATTCCTAAGCAGGGATGCCCGGCAAAGGCAGACCAGGTGGTCACCTATGTATGATTTGCAGAGCCCAGGAAAGCATTCTTCTCTGGTGCCTCTAGTCCTGAAATTACTCTATCCATTCTCTGGGTTAAACTGCTTTTCCTCTCTCTGTTATACTATTTTTAACTCTTTTACTATAAGAAATTTCAAACATATACAAAAGGAGGGAGAATGGTTTAATACACAAACCACCACACATGCATATCGACCATCAACATTTACTAATTCATAGCCAAACTTGTTGGTCTCTGCCCCAACCCTCCTCCCCAACCCATGCACGCTTTACTGCATTCATTAGTAGGGGATAAATCCTAGACATAATAGTATGGTTTTATCCATAGTACTTCTGTCTGAATCACTAAAAGGACTTCTTTTTTAAACACACCACAATATTATCACACCAAAAATAAATCAAATAATTCCTCAATGTCATCAAAGATCTAATTGTGTTCAGAGTTCCTCAATTGCCTCAAATGATATTTTCACAGTTTGTTTTTTTGAATTAGAACTTATTAAGGACCATATATTACAAAGGATTGATATGTCTCTTAAGTATTTTTAAATCTATATGTTTCCCTCTTCCCCTCTTTATTTTTCTTTGCAATGTATTCACTGAAAAAGCTGGGTGGGGTCTTATGTAAAGTTTATCAATTTTTGGATTTTGCTGATTGCATCTACATGGTGTCATTTAATATATTCTTCTGTCCCCTGTATCTCCTGGTAATTGAGTCTAGATACCTGATCAAGTTTAGGTTCTATTTTTTGACAAAAATACATCATGGGTGGTGGTATGCACTGCCATCAAGGAACACATGATATTGGTCACCTGGGCAGCTCAGTTGGTTAAGCATCTGTCTTCAATTCAGGTCATGATCCCAGGGTCCTGGGATCGAGTCCTGGGATCAAGTCCTACATCAGGCTCCTTGCTCAGTAGGGAGCCTGCTTCTCCCCTCTTCCTCTGCTGTTCTCCCAGCTTGTGCTTTCTTGCTCTCTCTGTCAAATAAATAAATAAAATATTTTTTTTAAAAAAAGAAAGAAATACATAATACCAGGTTGTCTCTCATGTTTTAATGTTAGCTGCCATTGATGATTATTGTCTGGATCTATTACTTCATTTGGGGTTGTAAAATTATATTTTAATTCTATTATTTCTCTTTTATCTAATAGAACACTTGTATGGAGAAACTTGCCCTCATCAAGTATCTGGTTACTCAGAGACAGGATAAATGTGCCTCCAAGGAACCAAGTGCTCTTGATTCTTCTCCTTTATTCACTAGTTTCCATAATTATCAGTTGTTTCACCAGCACCCTTAATAGAGCCTTTTATTAGTATTACTATGATCCCACTGATTTATACTTGTTTGCTATATTCTAATCAATTGCTGCAGCTCTCCTCATCAATACCCAAGTTACCCCGTCTTTTACAACTGGTAGCCTCTTCAAGTTGCCTCAAAATTCCTTTTGATATAACTTTGGAGAACTTATTTGTTCACCTTTTATATTTCCTGCCCCCGACCTGGAGTCAACCAATTATCTAACAAATGCTGTTTTTTGGTTATGGAAATAATACTCAAGACCACGATCTGAACCTAGAGGAAATAATGGATGATGAATTGATCTAGGACTAGGACTGAATCAGGGTATATATTTTTTTCAAGGAAAAAATACTTGATGAGTTTATACCAAGGTTTCCAATTAAAATTTATAATTGCAGGGGTTTTACTTAATCTCTGATTTTATATTTGTATGCTTACATTGAGATTAGTTCCTTACAAAAGTAATAAAATTATGCAGTTGCTTTATCTGATATGTCTCTAATAGCTTTAGAATAGCAACAGCAATATTATTCCTAACAATATGATTATGAAAAACACTTCAAAATTGTCCAACAGTTTGTTGTTGTTTTGTCTTAGGGTATACTTTTCTAGAGCTGTATAGACAAATTATTTTGTTTGAAATAATTCTTCTCTGTGTGATCATGCTACCAGTTTGATACATGATTAGGTTTATTCATTCATTTTGGTTTACTTTTTTATTTCTTTTTAGGAATTTCTTGTTAAATTTACTTTTTTAATTTGATAAAACATTTACATGGCTTCTAAATTGCAGCTACAAAACAAAGTATATTCAGAGAAATCGACCTTCTCTCTATCTTCTCCATTTTGTCCCTTCTTTCTCCCTTGAGTAATTTTCATTAGGTTTTGGTTTATTATATATAAATATGTGTATTTGTTATATAAATAAATTTGTAATGGTTAGATAGATATAGACAGAAATATACTCACACAAATATGTATATATATTCTAATTGTAAGTTAGTATACTAGATAGTGTTTTTTTAATCTTACTTTTTTCACTTAATAAAAAATCTTGGAGATTAATTCATAACAGTATATAAAATATTTCTCACTCCTTTTTATAGCTGTATAGTACTCTACTATGGGGCTAGGTCATAGTTTTCAACTAGGTCTGCTTGTATTGATGGATATTTGAGTCGTTCCCAGTCTTGTGCTGTTGCAAATAACACTCCAATGACTAATCTTACGATTAATCAACATCTTTTTCTTTCTCTTTCTTTCTTTCTGACTGTCTGTCTTTTGTTATTATTATTGCTATACATTTCTAGGATACAAATAATTGTCAGAGAGATATTTTTAGGAGTGATTCTCACCTTGGGTGAATTGGCTCATCAGATTCTAACCTAGAATATGCATTCAACTGTTTGTTAAAATAATCAGAATTATAAGGCAAAATAAGTGGAATTTAACTGTGCCATCTTTCACCCTTTTAAGAACTATCCTCAAAAGTCATGAAAAGAATCACCAAGACAAAAGAATTTTAAAAGCAAACCACTTATTTTTATGAATGACAAAGGAGAAAGAGAAGATCTGCAAAGTGATAACTACAACTAGAATAATTATTTTTTCTTTCCAAATTTTAGGTTTGAGCCTTAATTACATTTCTTCTAAAAGAAGACCAGATAGGTGGAGTTCGAAACCCCAGTAACTCTCCTGATTTCTACATGAGGTTGGAGGGGCTCTGGAAATTTAGTAGGACTAGATTTCATCCCAGGAAAAATTACAGGGTGCCAAATTTGGGTTTTTTAAGGTTTTATTTATTTATTTGTCAGAGAGAGTGAGGACAAGCAGGCAGAGTGGCAGGCAGAGGCAGAGGGAGAAGTAGGCTCCCTGCCGAGCAAGGAGCCCAATGTGGGACTCGATCCCAGGACCCTGGGATCATGACCTTAACCAACTGAGCAACCCAGGCGTCCCTAAATGACAAATTAATAAAGAGAAAGAGGAAGAATATACAAGTGCAAGGCAGTATAGAAATGGGGAAACAGTAAAAGCTTTGAAGTAAGGAATATCACAGAGCAAGTTTTACTTTTGGAAGGGAATAACAAGGCAACCAAATTCCTGACCAACATCCACCAGGTGCTGAGTGCTAGCCTAGCTTCTGATCTTTTGTATTCTGTCATATGGGAACTCCTGTTTACCTTTTAAGACTGACCTGAGCATGAGATTTGTCCCTAATTTCCACTAATTTATGGGCATTAGTTTGTTCTGGCATGGCTGGTTTAAATTCTTTTGGGTATTTCTGCTATGCTGTTGTCATAGCAACCTCCACATTATAAACCTCTGCACTCAGGGGAGGTTGATTACATCTGGAAGGAGGAGCATATTTAACCAGACAAGTGAGGCATGAGCCCAGGATTCCAGACTGGGCAGACTGGGCAGTCTAGTGGAGGAGGGATGGAGGGCATGATGAGGGTAGGAGGGAAGGAGCAAGCACTCTAGGCATCCTTCTCCAAAGAGATGGACATGTGTACTTGACTTCTCTACAGCAAATCTATTTCTAAGCACTGCCAAGGCTCTCCACTGCTTATCACATGAAATCCAAATGCCTCAGCTCACCCTCAGATGTCCTCCACCAATGTCCCCCTCCCTTTTTAATATGGCCATTTCTCTAGTCCCTCAGAAAACCTCCTGCATCAACCAAACATAACTCATTGGCCCCAAACCTTGCTCTCCCATTGCTACAGCCAAGCTTGGGTCCTTATTCAACCCAAGCTATTTTCTCAGCTCTGTCCCCAACTTCTAAACCCTTCAGTAAGCCTGATGCACCTAATCATACCTCACAAGTCTTCAGTCAGCAGGGACTATGATTTTACCTGGTGCGCAAGTATACAACAGTGTATATTTACAGACATCCTCATTTCCCCTTTGTTTTCCCAAGTAGGATGAGGAACTGATGACCAAACCTGAGTTTCTGAGATATAAATTTGGCTGTCTCATGTGTGGGAATGTATCTGCCTTCTGGATGTTTACCTCTAACTATATATTCAAAGACAAACATTTATCACTTTTGAATTAGCTACAGTTTTAGAATGCTCATTTCAATGTTTCTTTCCACTGGCACAGATAACCAAGGTGCCTGACTCCTCCAGTTGCCATGCTCTTCCCCATTTCTTGTGTGACTGGCTCCTGATCATCCAGAATGAGATGCAAACAACACCTCTTCACAGAAGCCTCCCTCACCTTCCAATCTCCAGAAGCGTTCCAGTCATTCTAGCTGGCTGCTCCCCATTTTGTTCTCATTGTAACACTAACGATTTCATTGTAACACTAAATACTATTGCATTATTTCCTTATTATCTCTGTTTCCTCACAAGAATGTAAGACCCAGAAAAGAAAGGAGTTCATCTCTCCTGCTTGCAACTTGCCTCTGGAGTAGTGACTGGTATATATTGCATAATCATTAAGTATTTGTTGATAAATCAGTGAATTCACATTCTAAAAAAGTTGTGACTTTTCTTTAATTATTCCAGCCATTCATTTACAAATAAAGGAACCACCTGATACCATGAGAAGTTTTCTAGTTCACTTCAAGGTTCTGTTCTTTTGTTATTGTTATCATGATAAAGACCAAGGCAACAGCAGTTCCAGAGCTCTAGCACCCAGAATTCCTCCCCAACCTATCCTTCTGGACCACTCTCTTATGTAGAAAGTGTTTAATTAATAACCTTGTCAGATGCCAAATACAGCTGACTTCAAAACTTTTAATAGCCTTGTGAGGTGTTTTAGAAGGGTGGAAGGATCTTTACAAGCCTGTTTCTATGCATTTCTTAATTCAATCCCTCTAGTAATCCTATGCAGGAGGAATGGTGTAGCCCCATATGACAGAAAATGGGACAAGGGCTCAGAGTGTTTAAATGTTCAGGTGATAGGAGTAGTAAATGACCAGACCTGCATTCTAACTTGGTCTTTGATTTCACATTAACCCTTTGTTCTTTGCATCTTCTAACACTAGTTTTCAAGAGGCAGGGTCATGTCATGAAAGAAACCCTAGACCAAGACTCAGAAAATCTCTCCTTATTCAAAGCTTGGCTTGCCATGTGCTGGCCATGTGACCTTCAGCAACTTCTCCGTCTGTAAAGTTTTTGCCTTAGCTCAGGCTGCTATAACAAAATACTGTAAACAGGGGCTTATATACAACAGAAATTTATTTCTCATAGTTCCAGAGGCTGCAAGTCTGAGATCAGAATGCCAGCATAGTCTGGTTCTGGTGAGAGCTCTCTGCTGCTGACTGCTGCAGATTGCTGACTTCTCATTGTATCCTCCCATGGTGGAAAGCATAGATGGGAAACAAGCTGTCTTGTGACTTTTCTAAGGGCACTAATCTCATTCATGAGGGCTCCGTCCTTATGACCTCATCTAATCTTCATTACCTCCCAGTACTATCTCATTAGGGGGTGGGGTTTCAGCATATGAATTGGGGGGAGGGGATACAAACATTTGATCCATAACAGTTGGAATAGCAAAAAACCATACCTCCCCATCAACCTCATATGGTGGCTGTGATGAGCAGATGGGATATATGCACATCAAAACACAGCACTGAAAGCAAAGAATGCATTCTACTGGGTTTGTGTCCTGACTACCTGCCATTCTATCCTCTTTGCTTCGAGTCTATTCCAGAATCTAAAAAAGCAAGAGAGGAGTCACGAGTGAGAAACTCAATGGATTGGGGCAGTGGGGTGGGGGGGAGTGGAGTATCTAGAGAAACCTCTTCTGGAAGAATAAAAACATAAATAGCAACTAGCACACTGGCAATGCTGCTGATTGAAGTGAATATCAGCTTGAGTTCTCTTGGCAAGTCCTAGAGACACATTTCACAGGGAGAACAGGAGTTAAAGATGGCGTGCTTCAGCTAGCACATTTCAGTAGGCTTAACACAACAAACCCAAAGGAAACAAACCAGCCCCAAAGGGGACTGAGCTCATAGTTCTCCATCCCCGTGACTGACAGTTAATACTCAATATGGCAAACTGCTGGAGGATATTCAGCAATTCCATCCTGTCTCCGGCTGAGGATTCAGATCTGACAGGTCAAATGAAACAAAATCATCCTTTACTCCTCCCTGATCAAGTTTTCCAGAGAAACTGGTGAGAGAACAAAAACAAATCCCTAGAATAATCTTGTTCACAGAATCCTTTTCAAGCCTCTAACTAAACTAAAACAAAAGCCAATTTAAAAAAAAGCTAAAAGTTTTTTACATTTTAGTTGAATCAGAAGGATTCATGTTATGACCTAGATAAGAGGTTCTTATATTTTTTCTTTTTCCTTAAGACACTATTAAAATGAGACTCTTAATATCCTATCATAAAAAGACTTGAACAAATCTATAATTTATGTTATGATTTTTGAGAGATTTTACCTGAAGGAAGTGCCAAGCCTATCAGAGTTCTAGCAGGCTCTCCTTGAAAATGCTTCCCATTACTAATAGACAGAACCTTTTGTCTTATTATTTATACAAGGACTTCTTTGATTTTCTGTGTGTGACACTTTGGGATGAAAAACTGGTGACTCCATTAATCAAAAACAAAGATGAGATGTCTTATTTTTTTCTCTTCAGAAAAATTCTAGTCAAATTCCCTGTAAGCAGACCTCAGTGTAAGTCTGCAGCCTGCCAAGCAGGGCCCCGCATTCAGGTTTTTGTCATTTGATCTGATACAAGCTTAAGTCACTGATTAGAACCATTAATTGGTGAATAAGATGAAGCAGTTAAGTTCTAAGTGGTAGAAATAGACTTAGGTGGCAGTTTGATCCATCATCTCAAAATTTAAAAAGAGTCGACTCCACCTACCTCCTGCTACCTCCTGCTTTCTTCCTCTCTTCTTTCCTTCCCTACCCCAAAGGGCTGGATCAGACTTGAGAAAGAAGGAAGAACAAAGGATGGGGCTTCTGCCTCAAAATACTCTAGGAACAGCCTGTCCTTTACTTTGCGTTATTTGGAGGAATCCCAGGTGCCTGGGAGACAGCATTATCTGGAAGCAAATCATGATGAAGAAGTCCTATCTTCTCCTCCCTAGGAAAACCACTGGTCAGTAAATGATAATACCCTTATATAAGAGAAATACACATGCTTTCAGTTGTATTGTCCCATTGGAACCACACAACATTCTTGAAAGGTCAGTATGGAACTTTGCGGTTTCAAGGATGAAGGATGGTGAGTTTGCCCAAGATTTCTTCATTGGAGAAAGAAAAGACTCAATTCCTAGAACTGGGAAAACAGAAAGGTTTTTATTTCAGGGTCAGTGCTCTCTCTTGCCTCTCTGCCTCTTTTAAGTGAGTAACTATCATAGGCACAGGAAAAAATAAATACTAGACCTGATCTCTATCAAAGGGCTTCCCATTCTGTTTGGAAATACAGAATGTCATATCGCTGTGAGTTTCCAGCTGCAATATCAGGGTAATTGCTATGGTGCTACGTAAGAGACAGCAAATTTACACTTCCGTTTTTGGAATGGTCAGCTTCTGTATGCTCTTTAGAATGCCCAGTCCAGAGAGGGTTGGCAGCACTGTGCCACAAAGAGCCACATGAGGTGTTCTTCTGTAATTATTTCCATTGAAAACTCACATTTTGCGGAACACTACAGCAATTCCTCAAAAGATTAAAAATAGAGTCACCCACCATAGGATCCAGCAATCCTACTTCTGGGTATATGCCCAAAAGAACTGAAAGCAGGGTCTTGAAGTAATCTTTGTAGGCCCATGTTCATAGCAGCATTATTCACAATAGCCAAGAGGTAGAAGCAGCCTAAGTGGTCTTTGAAAGATAAATAGATAAATAAAATGTGGTATACATATGATGGAATATTATTTAAGCTCAAAAAGGAAGAAAATTCTGACCCCTGCTACAATATGAATGGACCTGGAGGACATTATACCAAGTGAAATAAACTGGTCACAAAGGACAAATGCCATATGATTCCACTTATATAAGATACTTAGAATAGTCAAATTCATAACGAAAGAAAATGGAATGATGGTTGCCAGGGGCTAGAGGAAGGGGGGGAAGGTGCATAGTGTTTAATGGGTTCAGAGTTTTAGTTTAGTAAGATGAAGAGTTGGACATAGACAGTGATGATTAAACACAACAATGTGAATGTACTATTGATACTGAACTGTAAACTTAAGGATGGTTAAGATGATAAATTTTATATTATGTGCTTTTTTATCACAATTTAAATAATAATTTAAATATTTTTTAATAACTAACATTTTGTGGGGCAGCTGAGTGGCTCAGTCGATTGGACATCTGCCTTCAGCTCAGATCATGATCTCAGGGTCCTGGGATTGAGCCCTGTGTTGGGCTCCCTGCTCAGCGGGGAGCCTGCTCCTCACTCTCCCTCTGCCGATCCCCCTGCTTGTGCTCACTTGCTCCCTCTCTCTCTCTGTCAAATAAATAAATAAGTAAAATCTTTAAAAAAAAAAAACTAACATTTTGTGGGTGCCTGGGTGGCTCAGTTGGTTAAGAGTCTGTCTTCAGCTCAGGTCATGATCCTAAGGTCCTGGGTTCGAGCCTCACATTGGGTTCCCTGCTCAGCCGGGAGTCTGCTTCTCCCTCTGCTTCTGCCCCTCCCCCCCACTCATGCTCGCTCTTGCTTTCTCTCTCTCTCAAGTAAATAAATAAAATCTTTAATAAATAAATGAATGAATAAATAAATAAATAAATAACAATTTGTGAATGAACATACTGAGCATCAAAAATGGGTTTCATGGTAAAATTAGTGACTTTTAAGTAGCATGATGAACATTAGAAATTGTCTTTCATTAGTGAAATTAAAAGTATTTAGGATATGTAAATTCACTAAAATTTTTAGAAACACTTCCCTCCTTGCATGAAGTGGGCAGAACCTACCTAGCACAGGGCTATACAGGGTACCCAAAGGGATACACGCAAAGTCGGACCCAGGTCAGTACAAGGTGCGATCCAATACTTGATGCCCACTAGAAGACACAGAATCCACCTCTAGGGTGCTGCTGGGCTTGCCTTGACAGATACTTTGTGGTTGGAACCTCTAATAGGCCAGGTGCTGGGCCTTCCCTGAGTTGCACAACAGGTTTATAAACTGTTTTGTGCCTATGTGGGATGAATATTTAGCTAATAAATGTCTGTTTAGAAATGTCAGTTCATTATAAACTGATAAAGAAGGTGTGAAGGAGCAGCCATCCCTTACCACCTTCAACTCTGTGGCTCTTTACCAAAATTAAGCTAGAAACTGCAGAAGGACAGATCCACTGTGAAGTCAATGACACTTTAGCTTGAAGGCCCCTTATTGTATGGCCCTCTTCTCAGGCTCTGTATCTAATTTTGTGGTCACAGTTTTGTAGTCATTATCTTAAAAAGGGCCCCCTATTGAATACATTTCAGGCTCAACAAACTTATCTAGCTCTCTGACTGAAGAATGACTAAGTTAGCTTAGGGCAGTTCCATGGCAGGTTATCTGGAAGTAGAAGTTTGCTTGCTTTCCCTTTCTTTCTACCTCTGTTGGACTCCGAGGGCATTTTCTCTTCTCCGACCAATGAGGTTAGGGCAAAAATGTGATCTAAGTTCAAGGCAAGATCCTCTGCATCATGTTTGCAGAACTGGATATCCCCTCCAGGACTAGATAAGACTTGACTGGGGCAAGGAGGAAGGATTCAAGAGGATCCCTGGAGTCCCCAGGTGAGACTGATGAAAGCCTTCTGGCATAAGGACAGGGAGCACTGTAGAGGAACCCAAAGGAAAAACTGTCTTTAGGCATGGAAACCCCAGTCACCTGTGGACAACTGACATATGTCAGTTTCCTGAACAGGGATAAGGACGCTGAATGCCCTGTGAGGCAATGTGGGATAAAAGGAGAACCCTCTGGTGAAAACAAATCTAACCAATGGAGAGTTTCCCTATGAGTTGGACACAGCACCGCCATTTTTACACATAGGATAAAATGATACAGAATGCTACAAAGCAGCATCTCTGGTTGTAGCAAAGAAATAAGAACTAACAGAAATTCAGGGTTGAGCATCCAGTTGGGAGTTCAAATTTCTGTCTCACTGCTTACTAGCTATGTTGTCTTTGGCAAAACAGTAAACATTTTAGAGTTTCAGTTCCCTCTTCTGAAAGTGAGGGGAATAGTAATCACTCTTCAGGATTGTTTTACGTCTTAAGTAGAAATGAAACATGTGAAATGCCTGCGTGAAGCAGCTACTAAATAAGTACCAGTAATTACTACCGAGACGGCCTAGAACATTCTGCTTTTCGGAAGCTGCACCAGCAGACACTGGTTAGGGTAGGATCATGATGGCAAAAACATCTGCTTTGCTCTCCAAAATTGAGTTACTCAACCCTACCATTAGGCATTATTTCACTGTATCACAATCCCAGAACTTTTTTACAGGGCTGGAAAAACTACATTAAGTATTTTAGGTGAAAACTAGGCCTCTATGTTTCTATTTTTAAATTGCCATACTTGAAGTTTGGAACCAAATGCATGCATTTTTTCCACCATCCAGCATTCTCCTTCCAGCTTTTACATGCCAGGACCTGCCCAAGTCTCCTGGCCATCCCCACTGCAGTCCTATTTCTGGGTGGGCATAGATTTCAGGTTGACTTATTCATGCACTACCCCTTCCCTGTGTGTGTTTGGCCACCCGAGGTTCCACAGATAGTTGCCTGGAGCCAGGTTATGACCACCCAAGACCAGGAAGCAACAAGGCAGAGACAGGATAGAAAGGATCTCCTCTAACCTCCCCAACTACTCAGGGAAGGTTAAGAGAAGTCCTGGCAAGAGTCCATCAGCCCTAAAACCAGTCTACCTTCTTCCACTCCATGTCCTTTCAGAGAGAGAAAAAGGGGAACACAGATTGTGGGGTTATGCTCATCTGGGTTACCCCAGCTGCTCCACTTAAAACTGTGATTTTGGTCATACAACTTAAGCTTATTTGCCTTAGTTGTAAAATGAAGAAAATGATATATATGCCATTGGGTTCCAGAGAGGATTAAACTAGCTCTACTATGCCTAATAAGTACCAGGTATTTAGACAGCACAGTGCCTATGCTAATTTTTATTATCAAGAATATTCTAGGGGCACCTGGGGGGCTCAGTCAATTAACCAACCTCTTCATTTCAGCCAAGGTTATGATCTCAGGAGTTGTGAGATCAAGCCCTGCGTCAGGCTCAATACCCAGCATGGATTCTCTCCCTCTCTCTCTGCTCCTTCCCACCCCATATTCACTCTTGCTCTCTCTCTCTCTTTTTTTAAAAGAAAAAAAAAGAATGTTCTAGAATTGTTGAAATGACTACATTGCACACCTGAAATTAACACTGTATCTTAACTATACTGAAATTAAAATTTTAAAAATAATTTTAAAAAAAGAATGTTCTATACTCTTCCACAATGAGTGTCTGGCTTTTCGTTTTCTTTTAATGATGTTCTCACAACAAGCAAACCATCACTCAGTAGTAATTCAGAAGTGTAGGAACTGCAGTGACAACAGGGGATGCTTTGGGGATACCCAGGGAACCATGCACCATGAACGTGGCATGGGAGATGAGAGAAGCAGCATAGTAGGGAGCAGGAAAGGAGCACAGGCTGGATGATGAGAGAAACAGATGGTACCTATCCTACCCTCCTTTCTGGGATGGGTTATAGTCATTGCAGGCACACCAGTCAACCAATCCTGCTGGAACAGCACCGACAAAAATACCAACTATTTCCATCATAGCTTGACAAGGAAGAGTTGCACAACTAGAAAAACGGAGTTCATAACACAGCCGTTGGAGTAAGAATTATTTTCTATTTTTCTCCTTTGTAAAAATGTACCATGTGCTATTTACCAATTCCAGGCAGTACAGCTGGTGTCAGTGATATCTGACAGACCCCATCAGGGCTGCCTTCCTTGTAGCACCATAATGTGGTTCTTTTTCTCCCTTTGGTACCCAAACCTCCTTTCCAAACTCAAGGAAAGAGCCAAACAGCTTATATTCAACCAAAGGTAGTAACAGTAATTGAGATATGCTTGGCTCACTTTTCATATTCTCTTAATTTCAAGGCTATATTCTTTTCTCTCTGGCTATGTCCCTGAAATAATTTGAAAACTTATTCCTTTTTCTTTGCCTTTCCCAAGGTCACACCTTTCCTGGCATCTGTGGAGAGCATTCATATTGAGGAGGAAGGGGATGTGCCCAGCTTTTCCTCTCTTGCCTTTGTGATTTCTTTCTGTTTGGGCCACAGAGGGCTTTGCAGGAGAGCAGAGATGTTCTTTTTTTTTTTTTTTTTTAACTTCATCCATTGAATATTCATCAAGTGATGGATTCTACCTCAACGATCAGCCAAGGGAATAAAAATAGTTTGCAGCCAGCTCTCTGCCACAGATAGAGCTCCAAACCACTGTAAGGTAGAGTTTTTCCTACCGGGTGAGGTTACGACAAGCAGCTGTGATTTCCCCAGACATAGCCCCGTGCTCAGAGCAGATGCCTGTCAAACCAGCCCCCAGTAAGTGGCAAGAGTGATCTCACTTCCTTTCCCTAAAGGTAACTGTCCTCATTACTCTCATTACTGAGCTGAGTGAACCTTGGGTGCATAATAGAATTTTCTTTAAAATATTCATCATCTGACAGCTGATATTTCAGCCATATTTCCTTGAAAACTACATTGGGAGAGGAAGGCTGAGCAGCAGTGCTCAATTAACTTACTATTTTGCTCACCTTCTAAAACTACTTTTCAAACCCAAGTCATTAAAAATTCATGGGACCATGTAACATGTTACTCTCCTGTGAGCTCTCTGAGCAGGACAGAGGTGGCCACTGATGTGCAGGCTGCCCCTCCTGCATACACGGCAGCAGTTGGGGAAACCGGGGCTTCTCCTGCCAGGGATAAATGGAGACTCTCCCTGCCTTTTCCCCTTTGTCCCCACAAGTGCATCACTTTGTGCAAGAGGAATCAACACCCATTTCCAAGTCTCTGATGGGTCTTCCAAAAGAGCAGACCAGCCTTTTCTTGGTTTCCAGATAAGGAGGAAGCCATGGGTACACAGGAACATATGAGAAACATGGTATGTGGAAAAAGTTGTAGACAGACATATCTGGATTCAAATGCCACTTTTGCCACATATTTCTCTGACCCTCAGTTTCCCCGTCTGCAAAATACACACAGAGTTACCTTGCAAATGAATGGGAATAGCACAGAGAACATGCATTGAACAGCTCATGGCACATCACTAATGTAAAATAAAAGCCCTTCCTCGTTGTGGGAGCAGCATTCAGTGGCATTTAGACCACGCACATTACACTATAACACCACTGTTTGCCAAATTGTCTGCCTCCCCTAACAAGGGACAAGATCCCTGAGCCTAGGGCCCATGCCCTGTTCATCTCTATCCTCAGTGTTCAACACTGTCTGATACATAAAAGGCAGTCAACAAAAGTTTTACAAGGTAATTATAATTATTCTATCATAGTTATTAATTAATATAATTACACATAATTTGTATAATGATACATTATATTCATTATCAATCCATTGTTATAACTTTTGAATATATAAGAATATAAATAACAACATTATATATAATAATATATAAGAATAATATATAAAACTGTGAAGTGAGCACAATTAGTTATTACCATCATCATAATTTTTAAGCAAAGTTTTAACAGAAAACTGACCAAAGTAAGTTGTACTTCTAATTACTATTGCTGCTACATCCTAGGCAAGCAGGAATTTCACTTCAGAAGAGAGCAACTGAAAACAAAAACTAGCCCTTTGGACATGGTCTAAAAACAAGCTTGATAATTGCATCCTAGTTGCTAGTGGACATTTGCCCATAGCCCCTAAACCATCCCATAATTTGAAAATTTTCAGTTTGTTTGTCATTTCTCAGTTTGCTAAGGTTTGGTTTTGTCTCCACATCCAAACGTTCAGAATCTTATTCAAACCAATCCAAACCACTCTGGTCTAGAAATAGGACTTGAAATCTAGCCAGCTTGGGTTTTTATGCAATATTTCCAGTCCTTCTGCTTTCAAAACAAGTTGGTGGAAAGAAAACACTAGACGGGCCATACTGTGGTATTCCAGAGCTTTCCCAGTTCAGCCTGGAAATTTTAGTGTTCTTCAGAGAATTGTGAGATGCAACCAAGAAAAATAAAAATAATACTACCTTACATTTGTATAATATTTGATGGTCTATGTGTAGCTAATGTTTATTTAGCACATTGCATTTCACAGATATTGTCTGTAGAATCCTCCAAACAACCCAATGAAAAAGGTATTTCTCCTTTTCACAGAGGATCCTTTTTACAGGGAATTAAGTACCAAGCCCAGGTTCTTGGTCTTCTTATAGCTTCCACATCATTATCTTATTCAGTCATCTGGGAATGAGGGACAGCAGGTAATGTGAGCTCTGCCATGCAGAAGCAGGGTTAGAAAGGTGACTTTCCCAGTATCACACAATCCAAAAAAGAAAAAAAAAAAAAAGGAGAGCTGTGGCTAGAAGTCAGAGTTCTGACTCCTGGGTCTGTGCTACATATCATATAGATGATAGATAGATAGATAGATAGATAGATAGATAGATAGATAGATAGATAGATAGATGATAGATAGATAGATATAGATAGATAGATATATAGATATAGATATAGATATACTGTTACACTGTAACTGCCATCACAAAACTTGTGTGTGTGTGTGCATGTGTGTGTTTAATTATTTGTAGAAGTATGGGTGTACCATATAGAACTAAAAGAGGTAGCCTAGGTTTAAGTCAGTTTCTGATATGATCCAAAGCGATTACTTTAGCATTTTATTCCCACCATGCAGTGAAACAAGAGTTCAGCAATATTGATACTAGGTCTACACCCCCAAACTGGATAATGAGTAACAATTTATATTGACAACAACTTCAACAAATTAATGAGAACTGAAAGGGTTGGTAGAATCCAGGCCTCAGTAAATCTAACTTATTTTTTTAAAGCCATGATAGGGGAGTTGTTAGGCACAGCCTCTAGATCCAGACTTTCTAGATTTAATCCTTTCATCTACTCACTGGTTCAACATTGCCAGGGGGCGGGGGGGGGGCGGTACTTAAACTCTCCATGTCTTTGTTTACCTCTCTGTAAAGTAGGGATATTAATATTGCCTACCTCGTGTAGGTGTTGTATTAATTAATATATGCAAGGCCCTAGAATAGTCCTTAGTTCATAGTAAGCACAATATAAGCGTTCACTATTTTTACTAACTTCATCAATCCTCTACATGAGCTTTGTTGCCTTCTCAATTGTATGCAAAGACAATGATCTCTGTCACATATGTATGCATACCTTCTATCCCCAGTGGGGATTTACCTAAGGGTAAATATGGCTTGTTATTAATTTGGTCTCCCTAAATGCCCTGCACAGTGGCAGACATATAGTAGGTGACTTACAAATACTCCTGGAAATGGTAAGCCAATTTTAAAATCTTACGCTGCCATGTACCAACTCAAAATTTCCAATGATATCAGTTGCCTAGGGATCAGGTCTGACCTTCTCAGCGAGGCAGTCAAGTCTCGCTTATAAGTCCTGATATGTCTTCCCCTCATCCCCCATTTGGCTCCCCATTGATTCACTCACCACACCCCAGGCATGGGTAGCACTTCCCACCTTGTTGCTTCTGCTTATTTTCTTCCTATACCTGGAGTGCCCTTCCTCCTATGCTCTGCCTATCTAAATCAGTCACCACCTTCCTTCAAAGTCCACCCAAGCCACCTCATCCCAGGATTTATTCTCCAAATCCCCAAGTCAAGCAGCTATATTCACCTCTTCTTGATTCCTACAGCTTATAACAATTCCCTTGAAATATCACATATTTTGCCTTGTCCGTCAAAATATGATGTATGGCTCCATCATATTTATTCTATTCTTTTTTATGCTTTTTTTTATTGTGGTAAAATACACATACAATTTACCATTTTCACCATTTTTAAGAATACATTTCACTGGCTGTTAAATAGATACATACTGTTGTGCAACCATCACCACCATCCATCCCATAACTCTTTTCATTTTGTAAAACTGAAATTCTGTACCCATTAAACAAGAATTCTCCATTCTCCCCTCCCCAACCAGCTTCTGTCAACCACCATCATACCTCCTGTCATTATGATTTTGACTACTCTGAGTACTTCATGAAAGTGCCATCACATGGTATATGTCTTTTTGTGACTGACTTATTTCACTTAGCATAGTCTTCAAGGTTCATCCATGTTATTGCACATGTCAGAATTTCCTTCCTTTGTAAAGCTGAAATAATATTCCATTGTATATACATATATCCATTCATTTTGTTTATCCATTCATCTGTTAATGGACTTGAGTTGCTACCATATTTTAGCTACTGTGAATAATACTGCTATGTTCATGAATGTACAAATATCTCTTCAATACCCTGCCTTCAGTTATTTTGGTTATATATCCAGAAGTGGGATTGCTGGGTCATATAGCCATAATATTTTTAATTTTTTGAGGAAAACATACTGTTTTCCACAGAAGCTGTACCATTTTACATTCCCACCCAACAATTCACAATGGTTCCAATTCTCCACACCCTTGCCAACATTTGTTTTCTGTTTGTTTTGATAGTAGTCATCCCAGTGAATGTAAGATAGTATCTTATTGTTTTTTACATTTCTGTAATAATTAATGATGTTGAGCATCTTTTCATGTGCTATTGGCCATTCATATGTCATCTTTGGAGAAATGTTTATTGAAATCCTTTGCCTATTTTAAAATCTGGTTGTTTGCTTTTTGTTCTTGATCTTCAGTAGTACTATGTATAACCTGGGTATTAATCCCTTATCAGATATATGATTTGAAAATATTTGCTCCCATTCTGTGGGTTGCCTTTTGATTCTGTGGATAGTGTCTTTTAATGCACAAAGTTTTTAATTTTTAGAAAGTCCAGTTGGTCTACTTTTTTTTCTATCTGGGCCTTTAGCATCATATCCAAGAAGTTCATTGCCAAATCCAGTGTTGTAAAGCTTTTGCCCTATGTTTTCTTTAAGAGTTGTATTGTTTTGGGTCTTATATTCAGGTCCTTATCCATTTTGAGTTAATTTTTTATATAGTGTAAGGTAAGGGTCCAATTTCACTTTTTGCTTGTGGATATCCAGTTTTCCCAGTACCATTTGCAGAAAAGACTGTCCTTTCCTCACTGATTGGTCTTGGCACCCTTGCCAAAAATTATTTGACCATATGTAAGGGTTTATTTCTTGGCTTTCTATTCTAGTCCATTGGTCTATATGTCTGTCTTGATGCTAATACAACACTATTTTGATTACTGCAGTTTTGCAATAAGTTTTGAAATCAGGAAGTATGAGCTCTCCAGTTTTGTTCTTTATCAAGATTACTTTGGCTTTTGGAGTCCCTTGAGATACCCTATGAATTTTAAGATGAGTTTTTTTATTTTTGCAAAAAATGTCATTGGGATTTTGATAAAAATTGCATTGAGTCTATAGATTGCTTTGTAATGTTGACATTTTAACAACACCTTCCAACCCATGAACATGAAATGTGTTTTTACTTACATCTTTTATTTCTTTCAGCAATGTTTTGCAGATTTCATTATACAAGTCTTTTACTCCCTTGGTTAAGTTAATTCCTGAGTGTTTTCTTCTTTTTGAAGTTATTATAAATGGAGTTGGTTTTGTAATTTCCTTTTTCAGATTATTCATTGTTTGTGTATAGAAATGTAACTGATTTGGGCAAGTTGAGTTTGTATCCTGCTAGTTTGTTGAATTCATTTATTAGTTTTAACAGCTTTTTTTGTGGAATGTTTATGGTTTTATACATATAAAATCATAGGTCTGCAAATAAAGATAATTTTACTTTTTCCTTTCCAATTTGGAAGTTTTTTATTTGTTTTACTTATGTAATTGCTCTAGCTAGAAATTCTAGCACTGTGTTGAATAAAAGTGATAAAAGTGGGAATTCTTGCTTTGTTCCGAAGCTTGGAAGAAATGCTTTCAGTCTTTCACTGTCAAGTATGATATTTACTATGGGTTTTTCATATATGGCTTTTATTGTATGGAGGTAGTTTCCTTCTATGCCTAGTTGTTGAGTATTTTGTCATGGAAAGTAGTGAATTTTGTCAAATAATTTTTCTGTATTGAGATGACCATGTAGGGTTTTTTTCCTTCATTCTGCTGATATGGTGAATTACATTATTGATTTACATACATTAAACCATTCTTGTATTCCAGGAATAAATCCCATGTGGTATGGTATATAATCTTTTTAATATGCTACTGAATTCTGTCTACTACTATTTTGTTGAAAATTTTTGCATCAGTGTTCATAAAGGACATGGTCTGTAGTTTTTTTTCATAGTATCTCTGTCCAGCTTTGATACCAGGCCAATGTTGGCTTCATTAGAATGAGTTAAGAAGTTGTTACTTCCTCTTTAAATTTTGGAAAAGTTTGAGAAGGGTGGGTATTAGTTCTTTAATGTTTGGTGGAATTCACCAGTAAAGCCATTAGATCCATGGCTGTCTTTGTTGAGAAACTTTTTGTTACTGATTCAATATCCCTACTAGTTGTAGGTCTATTCAGATTTCCTATTTCTTTGTGATGTAGTTTTGGTAAGTTTTATGTTTCTAGGAATTTGCCCTTTCATCTTGGTTATCATACAATTGTTCATTATACTCTCTTTTAATCATTTCTCTATCTGTAGAATCAGTAAAAATGTCCTGCTTTCATTTCTAATTTTAGTAATATGAGTCTTCTTTTCTTCTTTGTCCATCTAGCTAAAGATGTGAATTTTGTTGGTCTTTTCAAAGAACCAACTTTTGGTTTCACTGATTTTCTCTGTTGTTTTATGTTCTGTATTTTGTTTATTTCTGCTCTAATGTTTATTATTTTCTTCCTTATGCCAGCTTTGGGTTTAGTTTGTTCTTCTTTTTCCAGTTCCTTAAGTTATAAAGTTAGATTGTTGATTTGAGATCTTTCTTGTTTTTTAAGTGTTTATAGCTATAAATTTCCCCCTTGGCACTGCTTTTGCTGTGTCACATAACTTTTGGTATATTATGTTTTTTTGTTTTCATTCCATCTCTAAGTATTATTTAATTACCCTTATTTCTTCTCTTATCCATTGGTTGTTTAAAAATATGTTATTTCCAAGTTTTGTGAATTTTCCAGGTTTACTTTTATTACTAATTTCTAACTTCACTTTGTGATCAGATATACCTTGTATACCTATCTTTGTAAATCTATGGAGACTCAATTTATGGCCTAACATATTACCTATCCTATAAAATGTTCCACGTACACCTGAGAAGAATGTGTATTCTGTTGTTGCATTCTGAATATAGCTGTTAGATTTAGTTGGTTTATTGTGTTTTCAAGTCCTCTATTTACTTACTTTTCATCTGATTGTTCTATCCATTATTGAGTGGAATATTGAAATCACCAACTAATATTATAGAACTGTCTATTTCTCCCCTCCATTCTGTCACTTTTTGCTTCAGATATTTCTATAGTCTGTCATTAAGTGTATAATGTTTATAATTGTTATAGCTTCTTGGTATATTGAATCTTTTATTAATATATAATACCCTGTTTTGTCTCTTGTAATCTTTTTTCATTTAAAACCTATTTTGTCTGATATTGGTATAGCCACCCTGCTCTCTTTTGCTCACTATTTGCATGGAACCTCTTTTTCCATCTTTTCACTTTCAACCTGTTTATGTATTTGGATCTCTTACAGACAGCATATAGTTGGATCATCTATTTTTATCCATTCTGCCCATTTCTATCTTTTGATTAGAGAGTTTAATATATTTATATTTAAGTAGTTATTGATAAGTAACTTACTTCTGTTATTGTTTTCATTTGCTATCTACCTTAAAGCTTTTTTGTCCCTCATTCTCTGCATTTCTGTTTTGTATTTAGTTGATTTTTATAGTGAAATGTTTAAATTTTTTTCTCACTTCTTCTTGCATATATTCTATAGCTGTTTCTTTGTAGTTACCATGGGGATTACATTTAACATCCTAAAATTATAAGACTCTGATTTAATTTTAGAACTGTCCAGCTTCAATAACATACAAAAACTCTGCTCCTTTACCACTGTCTCCAATCCTTTTAGTTGTTGATGTTCCAAAATTACATCTTTGTGCATCATGTGCCTAAAAACATAAACCAATAAGTCTTCTAAATGCATTAGCCTCTTAAATTATGTAGAAAATAAGATTAGAAGTTACAAACCAAAGTTACAATAATCCTGGCTTTTATACTAATAATTCCTTTTTCTTCAAATTTTAAATCATTTAGAAAACAAAAAGTTGTTATAAATTCTTATTACAACAATACTAGTTTTTATAATCATGTATGTACTACATACATACATATGAAGGTAGTTGGAGATCTTCATTTCTCCATATAGGTTCAAGTTACTATAGAGTATCCTTTCACTTCACCTTATGTGACCTCCTTGGTAATTTTTTTTCAGGACAATTCTAATGGTCACAAACCCCCTCAACTCTGTTTGTCTGGTGATGTCTTTAATTTCTCTCTCACTTTTGAAGGGTAGTTTTGCCAGAAATAGGATTTTTGGTCCTTTTTCTTTTTCTTTTTTCTTTCTTTCTTTCTTTTTTTTTTTTTTTTTTTTTTTTGNTTAGCATTTTGACTGTATTATTTCATTGTCTTCTGGCCTCCAAAGTTTCTGAAGAGAAATCTGCTAATAATCTTATTGTGGATGCCTTGTATGTGACAATACTTCCCTCTGCTTTCTACTTTTGGTTTTGAAAGTTTGATTATAATGTGGGTTTCTGTAAGTTCATCTTACCTGGAGTCCTCTGAGCTTCTTAGATGTTTATATCTTTCACCGAATTTGGAAAATTTTTACTCATTACTTCTCCAAATATTCTCTCTGCCCCTTCCTCTCTCTCTTCTTTTTCTGGGACTTCCATGATACATACAATGATGCAACCATGATATTGCTCCACTCAATGGTGTCCCACAGGTCTTAGGTTCTGTTTACTTTTCACCAACCTTTTTTCTTTCTGTTCCTCAGATTCAGTAATTTCCACTGTCCTATCTTCAAGTTCACTGACTCTTTTGCCTGCTCAAATTTGCCTTTAAATTCCTCTAGTAAATTTTTCATTTTAATTATTGCACTTTTCACCTCCAGAATTCTTTTCATGTTTTTATGTTCCCTCTCAGTTCATTAATATTTCCATTTTGTTTACACATTATTTTCTTGACTTCCTACACATCTTCTAATTCCTTGAACACTTCTAAGATAGTTGTTTAAAGTCTTTGTCTAGTATATCTGCCATTAAGTCCAGGTACATTTTCTGCTGATACATTTTTTTTCCTTTGTATGGACTATACTTTCCAGTTTCTTTGTATGCCTCGTGGTTTTTTGTTGTTGTTGTTGAATCCTAGACATTTGAATCTAATAATGTGGTAAATCTTGAAATCAGATTCTCTCCCATTCCCCTGAGGTTTGCTGGGTTTCTGTATTGTTTTTCTTCTTGTTTTATTGTTGTAGCCTGTCTCTATGCTGAGGATCAGCCCAAGGTATAAACTTAAGGTTTTCTCAAGTCTTTTCTGACTTTCCCTGGGCATTGCAGTCACTTTCTAATTGTTCCTCTATAAGCAGCTGTTTTTCTAATGTCAGGCTTCCAAAAGGGGAAAAAGCAAAAAATTAAAGGGGAAGAGAAAGTGACCAGCCCTTTAAAACCCCATGGAACTCACTTCCCCCACAGAGGAAGGGCTTGCAACAGTGGGGGATGGGGGAAGGTCCAACAACAAAGGCTACCATCCTCTTTGTCTGAACCTCAGGGATCAGTAGCAGCAATTAGCAATCAGATCACAGATCCCTGATATTTGGAGGACAGTGTTGTTTTTGTCCACCCTGATTCCCACAAGCTGTGTGCAAGATGCTGTAGGAACACATGGACAGCTGCCTACCATGTGGCTAGGGGTGAATGATGGATAGCTGCTACTGTGCAAAAAGCTGAAATTGATCTCAATTAACCTCGATTTACCAACCGAGTCCTTCCCTGGAAGTTTCAAGGCTTCAACAGACCCCAGGTTTCCAAAATGGTTACATCAGACAGATTCTGATGTGTGCAATCATTGTCTAAGTGGGGAGACAGATTCCTGGTGCTTCCTACTCAGCCATCTTCAAAGAGTCCTCTCCCATGTTTATTCTTTGATTATCTCCTTGATAAATTATAAGCTGGGAGGGGGACAGACATTGCCCATCTTGATTACCATTTGACCACCCAGAATAGCACCTGGCACATACTAGATCCTTAGTCTAATAACTATCTGTTGTTGATTAACAATTCATTCCAGAAGTTGTTTGCTGAAAAGAAAAATAATCACTAATTGCCTCTCACAGGTTCTGTGGGTCAGGAATTCAGGAGAACCCAATCTAGAGGTCTGGCTCAAGGTCTCTTCTGAGGCTATAGCAGGTATTGACCAGGACCACAGGGATCTGAGTCTCCTAGGGCTAGAGGATACACTTCCAACATGGCTCATTCACCTGGCTGACTAGTTAGTGCTGGCTTTTGGCAGAGGCTTCACTACTTCCCACTTGGGCTTTCCCAGAGGGCTTGTCAAATATTCACCCAGCAGTAGTCTTGGCTCCCTCCAGAGTGAGCAACCCAAAGACCAAGGCAGAAGGTGCAATGTCTTTTATGACCTAGCTTCAGAAGTCATTTAATGTCTAGGAGACTGGCTATTATAATAAATAGATAATTGGCTTTGGTTGAGTATCTTCTCTTTCACTAGTTTATATGCTCTTTGAAAGCAAAACTGTCAAAACTTCTTTGTAATATCTGGCACAATGCTTTGTATATAGTAAGTGCTCAGATCTTTAATGTATTCACAATTAATAGGAAGATATTTTCCAGTAATTATTAATATTTTCATAATCAACCAAATTATGACTTAATTTTTAGGTTTTTATTGGACAATTATTTTATTCAGATGAATAACGTTTGATGAAATAGAATTCCCATCTTCAAATTTCTTTAAATAACCCAGAATTTTGATGGACACCATCAGGAACAAATTGCATAGCTACTGAGCATAACACTTTGTGATTTTCTTATTTAAGTGTTATGTCCTCATGTTTGAGGTTTTCATTTGCTTTTGTTGGCATAAACTCACTGTTTCTGGACCACCAGTACTCTTAAAGACCAAAATTAATTGCTAGTTTTATATGTCTAAATGATAGGGATGCCAGATTGTTTCAAAATAAAACACATCTAAATTTAATAAAGTTCAAAGGAAGAAATGTTTATTTGTGGATTAAAGTATATAATGGTCTGTTGCTTGTAGTTATTGAAATAGTGACAGCTCATCTTAGCAGGAGTAGGGAGGGTAAACAGGGAAAAGCAAGGGAGAAAGTCCTTCTCTGATGCTGAGAGTGTATCAACAAACCAGAGAGACAAATAAAAAGCCCTGGGTCTTTTGACACCAGCTGAGAACACAGATGATATACAACTGAAGTCTGAAAAAGGGAGGGGGAGGCTCTGGTAAGAGGGTGGAGGTTTTGTTCTGTCAACTCATCACACATTTGCACAGGGATGTCTCGACATGTCTTCAGGAACAGAGCATACTTTGTCCCTTTGGGGCACAGTTTTGCTGGTTGTTGAAGTTCAATGATACCATCAAGCATTCACAGAATTGTTGGAATGGAAGGTACAGAAAACCTAAACTATAAGGCCACCAAAGAGACTTATTTCCATTTTTTTATGTCAACCCCATCCCCGTACATGCATTGCTTAAAAACATATCACTGGGTACCATGTTTGCTGGAGCAGAAAGAACTGGACAGCTGTTATAATTGAGCAGAATTTCTGGATTGTTCCCTAAAGCTTTTCATTGTTTCCAAGGACTTAAGAGCATCTCACCAATACTTTCCCCATTGCAAAACAGATCAACATATAATTACACTTATTTTACAATAAGACACTTAAGCTATTACATTCCTCATTTTATTCAATCTAAACTTGGGCTAATTCTAGGATTTGTGAATATTGCACAATGATTTCATTATTTAACATTTGGGTACATAATTTTTATTATCTGACTTTTAAATTTATACAAACTCTATGTTAGTTTTCTTTTAAATGAATTGCAGTTTACATTTGGTAGAGAGAACATTAGACTTGGAGTCTGAAAACCGGTGTCCCAATCCCAAAATTGCTGTATATTTTCCATGCAATCATGAATATAATCACTTATTCTCAGTTTCATCTCAGTTCCATCATATAAAAAGCAAGGATAATCTTATTACTGTTTGTATTCCATAAGATTGCTGTGAAAATCAAAAGTCATTGATGTATGTGAAAGCTCCTTGTAACATTAAGTGTTTTGCAAGAATGAGATATGTTAATATTTTTATCTTACACATAAAATATGCAAGCAAATGCTTCCATTAACATCCAGGATGTACTCTGTTTCACCTTCTACCACCACCATCACCACTTATCCCCAGAAAGCTAACTCATCATGTTAACTGATCTATTATAATGTCTTGATTTTTATAGATAGAAATGGCTCACGGGTCAAATTGTGTGACCTTCATATGGATTGTAGACTCTTGATGCCCCTTCGAGGTCTTGTTCATAATATGTCACTAACAATTTGAGAGGACAGGAATAATTTTCTTACAGACCCAATTTTAATCCCAAATAGTATGAAATGAGACTATTTTCTAGCCCCCTTCTTTCTCCATGTTTAAACAATTTGTTGCAGCTTTTAGATAGATTAGAAACATGTTTTTACTAATGTGAACATGAAATGGCCTCAGGAAAAAAATTGGACCTGACATATAATTACCATCTAAAAGAATAATTCTGTAAAAAAGATGCTGGAATCAAAAATCATAATTTGGGGCATACCATCTTCACTGTTCCACCCTAGAGTCTAGTTTAGTTCCTTTAATGTACATTGTGTAGCTAATTCCCAGTGTAGACAGGCAAGAGTTCTTAAGCTCAACCAGTCCACAGGAATCATGGCACACTTCTTCCATGCCCAGGCCAGCCAATTGGCAATAACTGCTCTTTGACATTTTCCAGGCCCCACTCATCTCTTCCATGATCTATGGCATTGGACAACAAAGTTCTAACCAAGAATACAGATCCAAAGTTGCTACATCAGGAAAATGTGACTACAGACCAATTCTACACCAGGGTGAGAATGACTTCCCCAACAAGGAAGTATTCAGCTGGTGCTCCTTAGCCTTCACCAAGAAATGTCAGTTGTGCCATCTGTGTGCCTGGTGTCTGATGAATTTGGATGTCTCTTCAATCAGCAGAAGAGGCTCTGCCCTACAGGCACTTGCCAAAGAATACAGGTTTGAAATTTCTGTTCAGTTTTACTAAAAACCCATGGAAAGAATATTTCAGAAAGGAATTGCTCAAAGTCCCTTAAATAGCTATGCACACCATACATTCCTTTTGGAATTTGGTACCAAGAAAAAGTCTATTTCGCCTAATGAATTACCATGTTTTATTTTATCAGGCAAATAGAACTATAAAACAAATCTATGCCTTGGCATAGGTGTATTTAGAGCTACATTTAGTACTGAATTATAAAAACTTCATCTACAATTTTAATGCCATTCCCTCCTCTCACTCTATGGTGTTTAATTTTCATTCAGATATTCCTAGTGCATGTAAATGTGCACACACACACACACCATCATCATCATCATCATCATCCATGTAAGCAATTTTGGAAGTAGATAAAATATAAATAAGTTGATCTTACAATTCTAAACTTTTATCATACATGTTATAGCAAACCCTGAAAATGTAAGAATAATGTATACATTATTTGGGTCAAAAATATTCTCAGTATCTCCTGAAAGCAAACCCCTAACTTTAGCTTGACTAATTCCTACTCATCACGTGAGAATTATCTCTGGAGTTACCATATCCAACAAGCTTTTCAATTCCCTAGAGCTCTACTCATAGTTGGAGCCTTTGCCCCATAGTCAATGCAGTCTGTCACGACCCAACCATATTCTCTACTGTGACCTGTGAGCTTCCTAGGATCAGAGACTGTGTCTCACCTCTGAATCCCCAATACTACCAAAGGGCCTGACATATAATGACATAAAAAATGTTTATGGAATAAATATGAAAATACTTTTACCATTTCTCTTAACTCTATAAGAAGCAACTTTGCAAAAAGATAATAGAGACCAAATATTTGGTTATTAAACTTAAATTACATTAAAGTATACACTGAAATAAATGAGTTCTGTGTATGTTGTTCAAACATCAGTGTGAATCTTGTTTATTTGAAAAAGGACAATTGGCATGATTCTAAGTAATATACTCTTAAAATATTTTTAATTGATGATATTACTATACACAACTGCATTAAGAAAAAATGTAAGGTAAGAGCATGTATAATTTAGCTAAATACAGTATAAACTCTAATGCAGAATTACCCAAGTGATCTTAATATTAACCAGAAAATCAGAAAAAATTTTGATCATTAAGAAAGCACCTACATGGAGCAGAAGGACCATGGGTGAAGAGTGGTTAATAAAATGAGAAGATGAGATGCTAAGATCCTATTTATCTTCCCAAGCATTTGATATTACATAGTCACATTAGCCCAGACATGGAAGCAACCTAAAGGTCCGCTGATGAACAAATGGTTAAAGAAAATGTGGCATATACGCATAATGAAATATTATTTAGCCTCAAAAAAATAAAAAAAAAAGGAAATCCTGCCATTTCTTGATATGTATGAACCAAGAGGACACTACATTAAGTGAAATAAGCCAGGCACAAATACTACATGATACCACTTTTTATGGAATCTATAATAGTCAACTCATAGAAGCAGAGAGTAGGCTGGTGGTTACCAGGGCCCAAAAAGAGAGGAAAATGAGGAGGTATTAGTAAAAGGGTACAAATGTTCAGTTATGCCAGATGAAGAAGTCCTAGAAATGTACTGCACACCATAGTATCAATAATTAATAATGTTGTGTTATATAGTTACTAAGGAGGTATGTTAACTTCTAAGTGCTCTTATCACAATATTAACAGTAACAATAAATAAAGAGGACAGGAAGAAACTTTTAGAAGTGATGAGTATATTTATAGCATAGATCATGAATGTGTATTTATCTCCAAACTCATCAAGTTGTAAAAAATAATAATAATAATAAATAGTTTCAACATACACAAACACGTAAATACACAGACACAAAAGCATACCTTCTTGTTTCTTCCTGTTTTTATAAAAGTTCACGTTGCCCTTTTCCTCACATCTATAATGTTCCAAAAGTTCAAGTCCACATCATAAGAGAAATAAAAAGATGAAGATTTTTCTTCCATCTTAGGTACTACTTCGTTATTGATGTGTCTGTCAAATGTGTTCACTTCAATTGAGGAATTGGAGGGGACTGGAATCTGTCCTATTAGATATCTGCTAAGTTATCTCAAGAGATCTCAGGGACAAAGAACCATCACTTATCAAGAGAAAAGGAGGCAGTGACAGGAACTGGATGAGGATAAAGCCCACAGGCAGAACATCCAGATGTCTCCCAGAGCAGCTCACTGAAGAGAACACCAAGGTCCAACTTCGTATTTAGATATCTTGTATAAATATGCACAGCATTTCATACATGCAGAAATGTCTACTTCATGTGCCAAGGAGGGAGAACTTTAATGTGACAGGTATAGCTGAGCTGAGTTTATGTGAAGATGTAGAAGCTGAAGAGAAGATATATTGGGAAAAGTTAGTTAAATAAATGGCACAGGAACTTGTCCTTCTTAATTTTAACTCATCTCTGAAATAAATAGGAAACATACCACTCTCCTTATGCTTTCCAGCTCTGGAAATGTTGCCTTTTCTCTTTTCTCTCTCACTGTATCTGTTCATCTTCATTCTTGCTCTTCTCACACACCATCATCCCCACTACCACCACCACATACACACAGTTTGCAAAAAACTGCTTATTTTCTTTATTAGTCCACTAAGAGTTCTATCAAATTGCCAAAAAGACTTCCTTCACACACACCCCAACCCCAGGGATAAAGTGCATGCAGCTACCCATGAAAACTCATGCAAGTTTGGAGAGAAGTAGGTGTGGACCATGGAGAGAATGCACATGTGTGCACATTCATGTGCTGTGTGTATATATGCATGCATTCATTTGTGCATGTGTACACTTATGTGTAAACGTGTATATGTGTGTGTGTGTGTGTGTGTGTGTGTGTGTGCTCGCACATGTAGGTTGGAGCATAATCGGAAGGAAGAGAGAAAAAGAGGAATCAAGAGAACAAGACTGCCTACACACCTAAGGAATTGTTGATGAAAATGGAATCAGCTCCTGCAATAACCCATCCACCCACCATCCACAACAAAAACAAAGTAAACATACAATTAGGGATGGAAGAATGCCCTTTTATCTAAACAAGGGAGAAGCATAAGACAAAAAGTAAGCAAGCTAAGAAAAATAGACCTCTATCTCAATTTTTTTTTTTACCAAATCCAAATGTACTGCCTATAACATTGGCCGTTTACAATGGCAATTAACATCAATCCTAAGGTCTAATTAACCTCAATCAACAAGTCTAAGTAGGTTAATTAAATAGGATTTGGCTAAGCATGAAGCACAAAAATACAGCTGTCTCATTTAAATATGATTTACTAAGAAAAGTCACCATTTACCAAAGTTTTTCAATTTCTTTTTGGGCAGCAAAAAATGTTGGAGAGTGGGGTGGGGTGGGCTGGTGGTGTCATTCAGAGAACATCCCCTGGTCTGCCTCTTTTCAGGTTTTTTTGGTACTAGCCAGTAGCACCTAATTCAAATATTACCTCCAGGTTATCTGCATTTATCTCAGTCTAATCTCCTTTGGAAACATGGACTCATCCCTTTGTTGTTTATTTTGTGTCTGTCCTACCCACCCCCACTCTCTTATAAATTCCTTCAGGGCACCAAGCCTATTTGATTCATCCTTGTCTCCTTAAAATCATCAAGCAAGTGAAAGATGTAAGCCTGATGATTCACAGACCTGTACCCCTTGGGCAAATAATAAAAATAAAATTAAAAAAAAAATCATCAAGCAAAGTTCTTTGTGAGTAGTTAGTGCCCAATTAATTGTTCTTTTAATTGCATTTTCATCAAAATGCACTTTTTTCTCACCATATCCCCAATATAATTTGAATTCCTGGACGTCGGGATAAAAGTCCAGATTCTGTGTGGGAGGATGGCGTTCCAAGCTGTATTTCCTCTGTGGGCCTTACTCAGTCTTGTTTTACTTCCTCACAATCATTCTACATTTGTCATTAACCTTGGGATCAAGGGAACCACTTTAGTCAATGGTGGGGTCAAAAACTCTGAAGACTCTAATTTCAAAAGGACTCGTCTGTGTCCACATTAGGAATTCCATGAACAGAGGCCACAGTTATGGCTTCACAAGGTCAAATGGGTCAATTCTTTTTCTGCATTTTGGTTCTGTCACCTAGATTAATGTCTTTTTTTTTTCTTCGTATTAAAAGCATTGCAAGTTGCATAAGCTTCTCTGCCTTCTCAATCTCAAATCCAAATAAGGTGCATCTGACAGGTGACACTCTGAAAGTGAAGGTAAGATCCTTCTTGAGTCTGAGCTCTGAGATCACAGAATCTAAATCAGAGGAGATCCTAGGAGTAAGCCAGTTCAACTTTTTCATTTTACAGATGTAGAATTACCAACTGCCCAGGCCACACCACTAGGAGACTGACCCCAGCCTAGAGCTCATTCTCTGCTCCCTTCTATGGTTGGTGAGAAGCTGCTGTCACTTTATCAGGAGGAAGAGTATAATGTCACACAGGCTTGCTACAGCTCCACAGGAGACACAACTGCAGAATCCCACTGAATTATAAGGTATTTACCAGGGATTTGATGTCAGCATCCATGCTAGAGAAGGAGAATGTTACCAGTTATGGATTGCCCATTCAGGGCCACTGACCATGCTGGGCACTTAACAAACCATTTAATCTTAGTAAAAACTCAAAAACATACTTTTAACCCTTATTTTTAGGTTTGAAAACTGAGGCTCAATTTTTTTTCCAAGCTCAGATCTCCAAATACTATATGTTTAACAGCAGTTGAGCTAGAAACTCATGCAAGTTAGGTCAAGAATGATGTCTTGTCTAACACTTTAGCTAACTCATAAGAAACCAGTTATCCCTGTCAAAATAGATCTCTTTCTAATCTCTTATCACTACCTGTTTGTTAAACATCTTTACTTGCTTTCTTATTTGTCTTTAACACTTTAAAACTGTTCTTATTATATGCTGCTTAAAACTGTTCCTTCTCTTAACTCCCAAGTACTTGTTTAAGGTAGCTTCATTCACTGGTCACTCAGGCTAGAACCTCAGAGTCATTTGTTACTGGCTGCAGCTTCACATGTTATTCCGCCTATCCTGCCTTCTGTAAGAGCATTCTACATTGCTACAGCCATTGCCCTGGTTAAGATCCCTCCTCCCTGGGTCAAGCATCTCCTCCCCCAAATCCAGTCTATCCACTGAAACCAAGTTATTCATCTTAATGACTGCTTTCAACCTAAGTATTACTTTCTAGGATAGTATAGTCCAACAAAACTTTTTGTGATGATGAAAATGTTCTACATCTCTTCTGTCCAATATGGTAGCAAAGGCCATGTGTGGCTATTGAGCACTTGAAGTGTGGCTGATGTGACTAGAGAGCTGAATGCTTTGCTATTTTATCTTATTTTATTTCAATAGGTTTAAATTCAAGTAACCATATGTGACTAGTTGCACCATATTGGATAGTGCAGTTCTAGGCAAAGTGATCAATCCACTCACTGTCCCTAGAATGTGACTTGCTATTTCCCTATCCTCACTTAACCATAATAGCAGGAAAAGTGCCTGTTTTGTTCACTGCTGCATCCTCAGTGCCTAAAGTCTTCACATGTGTAGGTTCACAAAGATCATCTTTCAATGAACAAATCTCTCTCTTCCTCCTATCTCTTTCCTATTTTCGAGCTTTGCTAATGTTTACATCTTTCAAAAAACCAACAACATGTGGTATTGTGTATCTCACTTAGCATATAAAATATAGTATAATTGATATTGTTAAATGTATTCTGATGTGCTTTGCTTTTGATTTTTCAAGTTTCTTGAGAGTAAAGGCCAAATCATATAACCTTTGAATCCCACAGCGCCAAACACTGGACACCACATGTAGCTGGCACTCAGTCACTGCTGGTTCGATGGAAAGACTGTTTCCCTAGCTCACTTATCCCACTGAGGTCTCAGGGCACTGGCACATCACATTCCCTTTAGCCGAGGCTCTGGCTCATCCTAATCGCTTGCTCCTGTGGCAACTAAACAATTCTGCCAATAAAGTCTCATTTCTCAGGCCACACAATTGAATCTCAGCTGGTCTCAATCCAGCAGTGGCTTCTTACTCATAGCAGCCAGAGAAGCCCTTGACCACACTTTGTCCTGACATCCAAGAAAACAGCAGGATCATTAGAGAGAGATCCATGGAGTGGGTATCACAAAACTCATGTTCCCTTTCTCATTAATTATGTGACCCTAACTAGATTTTCTTATATATAGAATCAAAATAATCAGAGTTTTCATACCAAATCCCTTAGGCTATTGTGATTTAATATATGTGAAAGTGTTTTATAAAATATGAAACCCTATATAAATACAAAATTTTTAAATAAACACATAGCTGAGGCATTGAGATTTTAGGCTAATTATTGGTGCAAAATGTTTAGGCCATTTATTCAACAAATATTTACTGAGCAAAAACCACAGCGCTAGATACTGAGAAAACAGCAATGAATAAGAGCCACAAGGTTCTATATTCAAAGAGGGTCATTGTAGTGTTAGAGACAATTTTAAGCAAGAAACATAACAAATCATGTAATATTGTGACATGAAGGGAAATGCAAGGTGTTATATGCATGTATGAGCATAGTGGGAATTAACTAGGTAAAGGTGGACAAGGAAGAGCATTTCAAGAAGATAGGACAGAATTTGCAAAGACCCTGGGGTTTGAAGGAATGTGTACACTTGAATGCTATTCCTTTTTATGTTTACCAAAACACTGACAAAGTGAGAAGATGTTTCTCAGAATAATTTTAAGGTTCTAAGTCTGTCAGTTAAAGCCCTTTAGACAGCTTTGGTCTCACCTCACAGGATGCTCAGGATGGCATTATTGTTAGCTGTACATTCTACATAACAAGAGAAAACAAAACATTTTTTATAGCCATCAAAATCAGATGAATGTTCTTAAACATTCTGACTTAAGGTTTAAGACAGAGGTTGGCTTTCTGTCATATCAACACAGTTTATAAACTATAGCTTATTCCTCATCTCCTGCAAATTCTGCAAAAAATGAAAAGAAAAGAATGAGAAAGGTAATGCTTAAAATCAAGCAGTAGAGGGAACATTAGTGGATAACAAATCTTAACAAATTTTGCATGACANTGAGAAAGGTAATGTTTAAAATCAAGCAGTAGAGGGAACATTAGTGGATAACAAATCTTAACAAATTTTGCATGACATCCTGGACAGAAGAGTAAAACCTGCCTTTGCAAAGCAGCCAAAGCCACAACCTAAAGGGAGTGTAGTTAGCCACACCATTTAAAAACAGTTACCTTGTTCAACAGAGCCCCCAGACAGATGCAGGTATTGATGGTGTCCAAAACAGGGAAAAATAGTATGAAGGCCTCCTCCTCCACCTCTTCCCAGGACACTTACACTGAAGTGCCTCCCTGGTTCACCCCACCACACCTGAGTAGCAAACTGGAGAAATTTTTCCCCTCCTAAAAAAACTACATGAGGGAAGCTTGGGATCTGGAAACACCAGCCTTAATAGAAAGCAGAAGTGCATAATGGGTCTATAACAGAGGTATTCATTCAAAACATGCACATGGCATGGTCAGACCCCTGGCCCTGACAAACAGCCTTCTAGTTGCCCAGAAATTTCAGCAGAAATTGAATAGTTACAGAGAAAAGCCTTCCAATTCTGATCTGTTGAATTCATCCAGTGATAAATCCAGCTCCTTACTAGTTACCCAGAGTTAAGTCTCCCAGCTGGCAATCCCCACCCAAGTCCACAGAGAAGATGTTAAAAAAAAAAATGAGGAAGACAATACAAAAAGACAAATGAGCCAAATAAGAAGGAGCTAAAAGAATACTTCAAAGACACTGATATCCTCAGAGAAATACAGAGCATTATATTTCATCAATGAAATGTGAACAAGATATTATTATAAATGAAAAATCAGAAAACAAGAATGAATTCTTGAAAAGTAAGTTATAGAAGACATAAAAATATAAGTGGAGGAAATCAATAGATATAGAACAGAAAGAGAATATCAAGTAAACATTTATTGAGTACCTCCCATGTTCTAGGTACTATTCCAGGTAGTAAGAATACAAAGTGAACAAAAATCTCTGCCCTCATGAAACCTATAGTCTACACAGAGAAATAAAATATGTGAGGAAAAGAATAATGTTTGAATCCCAAGAAATATGAATTCCAGAAAGAGTAAATGGAAAGAAATGAAAAAAAGATAGAGATGGAATGAAATTATCAGAGAAATAATACAAGAAAGTTTCCAGAATTAAAAGATACAAGTTTCCAGATTAAAGGGGCTAAACAAATGTCTGTCTCAACAGAAGAGAAAAAGTGCACATTATAATGACAGGCCAGAAAACCAAATATGGAGATTCCGAAAAGCTTCTAGATCTAAGCAATGGATTACATATAAAGGAAAAGAAACAGAATTCTCAATAGAAATAATAAATACTGGGATAATACCCAAAATATCTTGAAGAAAATCATTTTTAGCCTAGATACCTACAACCAAATTATCAAGTTTATTGTGGTAACAGACTAAAGATATACTCAAATATTTGAGGGCTCAAAAAAATTAGCTTTCACACACTCTTCCAAACATTGTAAATGAAGACAACAAAGATAAGAAATCCAAAAATTAGAGAGTTTCAAAAAAAAAGGTTCAAGACTGATGATAGTAGGGATGCCTGGGTGGCTCAATTAGTTAAGTGACTGCCTTCAGCTCAGGTCATGATCCCAGAGTCCTGGGATCAAGACCCACATCAGGCTCCTTGTTCAGTGGGGAGCCTGCTTCTCACTCTGCCTGCACTTCCCCTGCTTGTGCTCTCTCTTTCTCTCTCTGATCAATAAATAAATAAAATCTTTTTTAAAAAGTGGATAATATAAAAGGACTAAATAACAGCCAGACCAAATCAGAGGGCCCCAGGAATATAATTGTGAATGTTGTAGTGTAGACCTTGATTGTGAATAAATTCCAGAGAACAGAACCAGAAATTCCCAGCAATAATTCCTAAGGCATATCAAAAGCACAAACCTTCTCTGAAGAAGACATACCCACTAAAAATTATCTTTACTATATAGTGACCTTGAAAATGCTGATCTGAGAAGTTAACACCTAACCATAGCATAGAACATTACAGTGTTAAAAAGAATGAAGTAGACCCACACGTATTGATATGAAACAATCTCCAGATATACTGGTAAATGAAGAAAAAGTAAGGTGTAGGACTTTTTTCAGTATGCCAACATTTATGTCAAAAAACTGAAAAGGCACATTTAGAAATACGTTTATATCTACAGAGAATATCTCTGAAGAAAATGCAAGAAAAAGAGTAGTTTTCTCTTAGAAGAGGGACTTGGGTATAGGAGACAATAGAAGAAAGACTTTGCTTCATTGAGTTTTTACCATTCGCATGTATTATCTAACCAAAAACTAATTAGATTTTTAAACAATATTAGTACCTGTTCTATTTAAACAGATTGCAAGACACTGAGGGTTACAATCTTAAAGATTCCTATTATAATTCCTCAGGATTCTTTAAATTTCTCTTATACCTCAGAATTATTCACAAAATTCCATCTATTTTATCCAAATCATTTTTCATTTGGTCATTAGAAATATGACTTGCAAAAACATTTATACACGCAAAGAACTTAAAACTATAACTTTTAACCTCATCACTTCCACATCACTATTAGCTGGTAAATTTTTTATCAATCTCTGTTAATATTATCTGAATTTAAAGATATATCTTTGTACTTACATTTGGTTGCCAGACTTTATTGATTAATATTATTAAAAACATTTATTTGCATGAGTTAATTACTATCCATATTAGAAAAGAGAAAATAAGATATTGGACAGTAAGTCAATGTCCTATTAAAATGAAGTCAGGACAATGAAATGTATAACTGGAATCTAAAGATTTGGTTTTCTGTTGGTACCATTAATATGTGTAGCCTTGAAAATGAGTCCAACTTTCCAAATATCAGGCTCCTGGTAAATCCTCATTAAGCATCTACTACACAGAACACAGTGCAGGAAGCACTGAGGAAAACATTTGAAGCATGGTAACTCCCTCCCAAAGAAAAATGTGTATTGGGAGATATGAGACATGTATACCCATTAAAATAGTTATGTGAAATAGAACCCCATGAGATTATTTTCAAGTGAATAATATGGTTACAACATGTAAAGAAAACTAAAAAAATTTCTGGCTAGGGTGCTCAGGAAAAGTTTTGTTGAAGAGAGAAGATTTAAGCCAATATTAAAGAGTAAATATGATTTTCCTAAATATATGATCCAAGCATTCAATGTAATTCAAATAGGATATCATTTACACAAGTTTATCTTGGCTTTGTTATTTCAGACACCTTAAAGATCAAATTAGGTCAATCACCATCATTCACCAAATTAGATCAATCACTGTCAATCACCATTTTGTAGAAGGAATTGGTTTTTTTTTCTTTAAGATTTTATTTATTTATTTGACAGAGAGAGCGAGAGAGATAGATCACAAGTAGGCAGAGAGGCAGGCAGAGAGAGGAGGAAACAGGCTCCCTGAAGAGCAGAGAGCCCGATGTGGGCCTCGATCCCAGGACCCTGAGATCATGACCTGAGCCGAAGGCAGAGGCTTTAACCCACTGAGCCACCCAGGGGCCCTGTAGAAGGAATTGTTAAGGCAACTCTTCCCTTCCCTTTCACTGATCATTCTTCCCTTTCCTGACCTCAATCCCTGTTCTATTCTTCTTTCTATCCCCTCACCCCAACTACCAAATAAATGAATGAATTGCAAAGTTGTTTAAAAAACAAAAGACCAAAAGTATTCAAGGATGCCACCCTTGCATATTCTATTAGTTTTTCACATGGATACATGTATAGTTAAAAGTGCAAGGCATATTCTGTAGGGTTTCCACATTTCATTATAACAATAAGATTTTTTTTTAATGCTGAATTTCACACAATAACGTCAGCTTGAGTTCTTCTGAGTTTACCATGGAGAAAACCTGGGGAAAGGGGTTACAAATGTTAAGAAGTCCCTGCTTTATTTGGAACCTGCTTGAGCACATTTCATATCAGCCTCCCATGCCCCCAAAGCGAGTCCAATGTAGAAGCATATAGATGTCATCTGTCAAACTTACTGTGGCTTCCAGTCCAAGGCCCAATTGAGAGAAAGCCATTAATGGTATCTGGGGTGCTAAAGTACCAGACATTGCAAATCCAGCCCTTTCAAAGTGGTTTTGTTCATTCCTTATCATTGTAGTCCTGCATCCTGCTTCCCCAGACTGAATGTTCATTAGCTAAACAGATTGATTCTAAATCCAGTTGCTGCCTGTCTCAGGAACCATTTCTCAAGACATGACCAACTGTGCTGCATCAGGTCTCATGATATTTCTGCCCCCAAACCAATCACATCAGCTTACCATCAGATACCCATAATGCATGTATTGATAGAGCTTTCTATGGGGCACAATATCTCTTGTTAAAGGGACATCTTCACTCCAGAAGCTTTTTGGTGTTCTTTCATCTTATCTTCTAAAATGTATATTAACAGGCCATTGGCTAATGCTAAAGATAGTTTGTCTGGAGTTGCACCTGATGATTGTGATGGTTCCGAAGCCATCACTCTCTTGGTTGCTTCAATACTTTTTCCAACTGATACCTGGCATGAAGGGTGGTAGAGCAAATGAGCGATATTAGAGCTAAGAGTAAGAAATGCTAACATTCCACCCTACCAATCACCTCTTTTGTGATAAAATTCCCAAAGACGTGCTTTCACGAGGAACTCTAGCCAATAAAGGAGACAGAGGTGTTCCTGTATTGCTATCTGGACTTGTAACCCACATCCCAAGACTGAGCTTCTCTGTTAACCCAGGCTGGACCACTTGGCTCAAGCTCAGGCTCCAAGCACGGCCTTTCCTTCTTCCTCCCAATCTTGTGAACAGAAAGTAACTGACCACAGCTACGAGCAACATTCCCAAACACCCAAGCCCACAGTCAAGCAAGAACAAGTTGTATGTGCAAGAAGGGGCAGATCCTAGTGACCTCCAACAAAGAGAACATGGCATATGGGTCCTTGACCTTTTAAGAATAACCTTGACCTTTTAAGCTTTTAAGCATGTATTTAATTTTAAGCATGTTAAATAGCTGACCAGAGTCTTAGGATGACTCTGATTAGTGACCCCTGCAGTTGGAGAAGGGAACTATGAGAGAGGGAGACCCTCAGAACTTTCCTGTCCTTCAGTCAACTTACAACTACCTTACAATACTTGATACAATATGTTAGGAAATTCTCCCCAAGAAATCATTAGCTTTTTGAATGCAGGAGCCAAAACGTTCCTTGAATTTCTTTGAATCCTACCTTCAGGAGCACGGGCACAGGCCTGGCTATGAAAACAAACATATATGAATCATATTTCTTGACCAGCCTGTGGCCTGGTTGATGCCACCCTGATGCTACCCAAGACCTTTCTGATCTCATCTTTTCCTTATGTCCAGGTTTTGCTTAGTACATCCTGCTGCAGTTGTAGGAACCTATGGAAGTTTTTCGAGGGCAGTCTTGGGCTGAAGGAGACTTACTTACGACAATGGTGCATAGCCTTCCTCCGGCTCCTGCTGATGCATATTGCCTGGTGGGTATGCAAAGCCACAATCCTCTGGAGTACATGGGAATTTGCACTGGGAATCTCCTGTTGCCTTCAAGGAACAAACGCATACAAGAATATATAATGGGCCAACAATTTTGGATATTCTCGAGTTTAAAAATTACAATAAAAATAGAGTAAGACAAGGAAGCAACCATCAATTTGCCCAAAATGATCACAAGCCTAAATCTATTTAGCAGTTGCAGAGGGATCAGTCATTTGTGGGGCAGAGATTTGTGTTCTAGTTCTGACTCATCCACTAATTAGCAATTCAATTCAGGCAACTTGGTCCATTGGGTCTCCGCTTCCTCATCAGTAAATGAGGAGGTGCAAAGTCTAAGGTCACTTTCAGCCTCATAAATTTACTAATTTTGGAAATAGCCTAGAGTTTTAGTTAGAAGTGTGATAAAATAATTTATTTCATGCATTTCAACATTTAGAAATGTAAACTGATCATTAAGATGAATAGTCTTGGCTACCAAGACTAAATAGTCTCTTCTATCATTTTATTCATATAAAGTTAAAAACATTCAAAGTCTACACAAGATCAATTTTATATGAATAATTTTTAGTTTCTTTTCTTTATTTTCCTTTTTAGAAATAAGAAAACCAAGTGGTGGGAAACACTAGTAATGTGATACTAAGATCAATGCCAATAACAACATTATGACTCTGACTGTAACCTTAAGTCACCCACAAGCCACGTAAGCTTCTCATGAGAGCACATAAGAAGCTTTATATGTTTCAAGAAGTGATGAAAATTCACAAAAATTGTACTCATATTAACTTTTGCTTTTCCACTGCTGGTGAGGTTATTTAATATATTTAATCTACTGCATTAATGTGGAGGAAGTTGCGTTTGACAAGTATAATTGTGTAATATGTATTTGGAGAGGTTAGTTTGGGAAAATGGCCTTTCTTGCTATTTTACCAATAAAAAATAAGGCATTATATTTTCTCTTGAAGAATTATAAATTAGGTTTAATCCCTAAGAAAAGTATTTGGCTTCTCTCTAAAATAGTTACCTAATTAAAAAAAAAAAAACTATTTAGTCTACCCTAAATGTTCTCCAACCAAAACTTTCAGTAGTATGGGGAGATCACCAACCTTTGCTCAGAGCCACTTTATTCCTGGGTGCCTTCTTCTGCCAGAGCCATTGCCTTTGACATTTCTGACATATTTCCATCATTGCTGCAGGGGGAAATCATGAAACATTCTCCAAGAGACTCAGGGAAGTGCAAAGTGACAGCAGGGGGAGCAAACATTGTCACACAGGCCCAGAAAGGCAACAAGCTCTGAAGGAGTGAAGGAGTTGTAGCAACTTCTACCCTTTTTATTGGCATGCATACCATAACTTAGAGGTACTGACTTGATTAGGAATTAAATTGTTCTCATCACGGCTCTGCTCCTTCAGGCCACAGTAATGTTGGAGGTTTATTTTGAAATTTTACTTCAGCAGTAAACTCTGGGCAAGGCAACTATGTAGGGGAGGTGTCTTCATTCAAAATTTGCACAATCAACAAGAAAATTGGATAGCAGAAGCTGGGGCTACCTTAGGGAAATGTACAGCTAGAGAGGACGGAAATAGCGTAGGAACTGTTTCATCTCTGATTGGATTTCAGACCAAATGACTAGACAGTAAGAAGAATTAGAGATTTGGGTGAAGGGACCATTGGAAACAGCTGGGAACTCTTCTCAAATAATACCTATGGGACAGTCACCCCTGTGATCCAAATGTCTCTTGAGATCTTCAATTCTAAGAAAACAAAGACATATACATATGCACAGAACTCAAAATTTTAAAACTACATAAGGCATAGAATAATGGGAAAACAAGAGCTTCTGGTATTAAGACAGGCCTGGGTTTCAATCTTTTGTCCAAACATTTGCAAACCCAAGCAAGCATCCTCAGCTCTCTGGGCCTCTGTTTCCTTTTCGGCTTCTATTCTTTCTTTTCTGTTCTCACTGCTACCTTTCAGATCTGATGAGCATTGACAGGTAATGCACACACAGGGCTTAGATTAAGCCGTCAAGAAGGAGCAGCAGTTATTACTGTATCCCTGTGATCATCAGGGGAGGGAGTGCAAAGGCTTAGTGAGGACAGTGGCATCTGCCTCAGCCGATACTCTGTGGTGACACAAGCAAGCCTTTCAGATTTGAAGGATGTTACCCAGAGCCTGGCTGTCATTCAAAACACCCCCAAGGCCAATGGGTCTGGCAAACTCACTGCCTCCCCAACCACCACCACCACCATTCAAATGTTGTTTGTGTCGCCATTCACAACCCACAACCTTATATCAGTTTCCTGGAAGGTGAGTCACGGTAACACAAGAGCACAGAGAAAAGAACACACAACAGTAATTATGTAAACTACATTTCCTTCTCCAAAACGGATTAGGAGTTGCAGCAGTGTGGACCTATTCAGATTGTCTGTTCGTGCCGAATGGCACACACAAGCCCAGGAGCCAGGAGGTGCCCAGCCAAGCAGAGGGAGCTGCACCAGTGTTGGCTTCATTTACTCCATTGACCTGCCTGGCCTTTGGAGCAGGAACCCAGCCAGGAGTGTTATTCTCACAGGAACCCCGTTGTTTTTTCTATCAAGTCAGGGCCTGCTGTTCCAAGGATTTCTCCTGCTGTATCTCATTTTGGTCTCTCAGGGATCTATACTCTGACAACATGCGTGTGAAACTCGCCTCAACAGGAATCAGAGTTGCTGCAGACAGACTGACAAGCCTCCCTGAAAAACTGCCAACCCATGCCGGAGCTTTGATAACAGTATATGGGGCTGGAAACAGAGAGCCTGAGAGCTAAGCTCAGCTCCCTCCACCAAGATGGGCCTCCATCCAGTCTACACCAACCTAAAAACAGTGTCCATTCATCCAATGGACATTCACTTACAAATAATCCTTCCCACGCTTTCGACAGTGTCCCAGAGCACAGCCCCACAGAGCACCTTCTAGAGGCCAAGGGGCCCTGAACCCCAAGCCATTGGTTACCCTTCCTGCTGCCTGCCTCGGGAGGCTGCGTTGGCCAGAGAGATGGGTCAAGGAGGAGAACTGTGCTATTCCCCATGCTCTGTCCTTGGCCAACCAACAGAAAATTGTCTGGTTTCACAGGAATGCTTTGTAACAACATCCCACAGTCTGCCCAGCCCCCTCACAAAAGGGACTTTTGATGGATGTGTCTAGCTACTGTGGTAAACTCTACCTTTAGGCCTTTCACTTGTACCTTTGTCTGCACCCCCATTCCCAGATTGAAGGTCTCCTCAAGGGAGCCTTTCCTGATCACTCCCAAGCAAGTCTGGCCTGGGTCTGTTCTCCTTCAAAGTTTCCTCACATCCCTGCTACATTGCCTGGCCTCTGTTAGATAGTGTGTTCCTGGAGACAGTGTCTGAATCATACTTTTCTCTGAACCTTTCTACTTGCAATAGTTCCTGAATTAAAATCTAAAAGGTATTAAACATTGAATATGTGGTTGACATTTTATGCATTCAAAGCATTTGATTTTCACAGTGATTACCACTGGTTTACAACTTGGGGAGACCCAGACCAATCAAGTAATTTGTGCAAAAGCACCCTGTGACTGATTCCAGAGTGGAATGTTCCTTTAACACCTATAATTACACACAATAGGTACTCAATAAATGGCTGGAAAATTGATAAATAGATCCATAAATGTGTTTAAGTCTACTGGGACTCCTGGGTGGCTCACTTGGTTAAGCATTTGCCTTCAGGTCAGGTCATGATCCCAGGGTCCTGGGATCAAGCCCCACATCACGTTCCCTATTCAATAGGAAGTCTGCTTCACCTTCTCCCACTCCCCCTGTTTGTGTTCCCTCTCTTGCTGTGTCTCTCTGTGTCAAATAAATAAAATCTTTAATAAATAAATAAATATATAAATAAAATAAATATTATCTACCTACTACACAGCATTTCATTTAATATAAATTTTCTTAAGCTTAAGGAAACACCCAAAGAGAATGGAATTACTCAGATGTGATTATACAATGACTTTTTAATAAGGTCAAATGTAAGAGTGTTTTTCCTGAGACAATGCTGATGAATAGCTCCTTCTCTTGCAGAGGAATAAAACAAGTGGGAACAATTGTCAGTTAAACAGAAAAAAATTTTCTCTTCTCAGAGCTGAACCACTGAAAAGAGGTATTTTGGAATCTCCATCACAAGAGATTTTCAAAGAAGAGAATGGAGAAACCAGTTGTCCTGAACAGATTAGTCATTGACAAGGTCATGGTGTCCATGGGCTTAAAGGTTGTTCTAATAAGAACCCCCTTTGAGAGTTGTCATTCATCATTCATCTTTGGTACCTGAGGCCTGAGGTAGCAAACCTCTCATTTGGAGACAGGGGTGGCTTCTTGGAAAAATGGAATTTTGGAGCTAGATTTCCACTCAGACAATGCCTGGTGTCATTGTACAGGTTAGTTCTGGACAAAATTGAGATATAGCATTTTGAATTTGTTTTAAAATGTCAGCTTCTCCTTCCTCAAGCCTTTTGCCATGGCCTCCTCTTCTCACTCACCTCTCTCCTCATTCTTTCCTTTGATCAAATTCTTACCCACAAGAGGTTTTTACTGCTTACATAGTTACAGGATAATAATTTGCCATAGTATCTGCCTTTTAAATATCTCACTTCCAGAGTTCCTCTGATCTTGTGGTCACCTATGACATCTTTGGGCAGCAGCAAGCCTTATCTGTATTTTGGGGTTCCCACCATGAACACATGACAATAGATGCATTTTGTCATTGCAATATTGATTTCCACGTAATGACTGCTGCCCAAGAATGCTCACCCAGCTTTATGCCTCACATGCAACACATCCAAGTACCCTTGTCACACTCAAGGAAAATGAAAACACACACTCTTTATTTCTCTGGTAATAATTTCATCTTCAAGGCAATTGGTATTCATTTAATCTTTACCTTTATGAATAGTACGTTACATGAATTCTCATGTGGAATCGGTAATCAAGTTTATAAGAGAATATAAAAAGACTTCATCAGAAGTTTTATCCTAAACTGAGATCATAATTAAGCACTGTCACAGAAGTGAATAGTTTGAGACTGATCTGGTAACAACTGTGCTCCCACTTTGAAGTGAATTTATCTCATGATAAATGCTTATGTTTTTAAAGCAGGAAAGATAAGAGGTGTATCTTCCATGGCAAGCAGGAGCCATGCTCCTAAGAGAGGCCCACTTTTCCCTGCTGGTGTAATCATGGCTTCCGAATACTAATGCTGCTTTGACACATTTACTCTAATTGTGAAGGACCCTACTGAAACATGGAGTTAGTCATGGAAAGTCTCACTGTAACCTGCACATTTTTAGGACCAGTTATGAGAAACCACTGCAAGTGTATCTTTGGCCTCTCATGTCTCTCTCTCTGTCCCCTGCCATAGGGCTCTGTGGCCACAAATGACCTCAGGCCTCAGCAAACAAGCCAGACAAGTAAAAGCACAGACCCAGCAGCTGGTAGTTGTTAGGCTTAGCAATGATAAATCTCTTGTTCTACTGTCCCTGTTAAGGCTCTGAATTTGTAATATCTTTATAGTGGCAAGTCCCAGCTAGGATAAGTTTAATTATTTATAGCTGCTGCTAGATTCAATTTTTATAAGGCTTGAGCATATGTATAAGTATTCTATAGTCAATGAAGCAAATAAGGTACTATCACGTTGAACATAATGCAAAGGGGCTTTATTACAATATAGAGAGAAAAGCTTTCTCCATATTTAACCAAAGTCCACTGTCTGCTATCAACTACTGAGTCGCTCAGTGCTCAGCTTCTCAGTACAACATGAAACAGAGTTAGAACAAGCATCTGGTAGCACGAGTGAAACAGAGCACACGAACTTACAGCAAAGCAAAGTGCAGAATTTTAACTACAGCAAGACTGGTAATACCCTCTTGGGTCACAGTTACTGTCTGAAATGATGAAACCGATTCTTCCAACAACTCAATCTGCATGTTCCAATGTCTAAATGATGGTTTCTTGCTTTTTGTTTATTTATTAATGTGCTCCAAAAATTTGCTGTTCAAATCCTTGTCATCAATGGTTATTGAGCAGCCCTGATTAAGCACTCCACATATTCTACCATTTCTAAAAACAAAAATTTCTTAAAGGGTAAGCATCATTTGGTTTAGAAGTCCTGTTTTGAAAATGAGGGGCAAAAAGGGATAACTTATACTCAAATAGCATTACTGAGTCTTGGGAGTCAAGTTAGGTGGGTACCCAATTTTAAAGTGTCATTTAAGTCCCTGTCAGTTCATTTTGTTTACCATTTGCTTTTTTAAATTGCTATATTTATTACCTCTTTAAGCTGTGGCTAGGCCCAAGACCTAGAAAAAAAGTAAACTGTAAGTGGATTCATTTCTTTTTTTTCCTTCAACAAATATTCACTGAGCATTTACTATGTGCAGGAATCTCTGCTAGACACTGAAAGTTCAATAATGAGTCAGCACTGGTCCCCACCCTCAGAAGAGGAGAGACATATAAGAAGGATTCGAAGAAGTTGTTGTCACATAATCCTAGAAGCGTGTGGACAAGGTACCATGATAGCCCAGAAAAGAGAAAGTAATGAGCTCTATCCAGGATAGATGGGATCATCACACTGGAGGTAAACCAATAAAAAATGAGCAGGAGTTCACTGGCAGACACAGGTAGGGTGAGTCAGTGCAATGGAAAGAGACACATGATAACATGCACTAAAAGCTGGACACCAGGGCACATGCTCAAGGACCAAAAAGTACATGCCTCTGAAATGTCACATGCCTACAGTAAAGCAGCAAACGGTGAGAGAGGCAGAACAAGCGTGCTGGGTATTACATGCCATGCCAGACATTTGGGCCTTAACCCTGAACACGAAAAGGAGCCTTTGCTAGATTTTCAGCAAAGGGGCAGAACACTCCCATTTGCATTTGAAGAAGAAGGGGCTGACAGTAGTGTGCAAGGTGGAGACAGGTAGGAAACCACTGCAACAACCTAAGTGGGAGCTGGAAAGGGCTCACCCAAGGCCACAACACAGGTGATGGCAAGAAGGAGTGGAAAATATAACTCAGCTCCCTTACTTTTTCTTTAACACATGAGTTATAACCTAGGTAGGAGGGGAAACAAACATGTGAATTAAGAACAACAGTCTCTTACAATTTAATATTGTCTTTAAGGTAAGTAATCAATTCAAGATTCAACTCCCTATCAGCACTGGTTTAGTCTCTTTAGGTAAGTCCATCCCTTTGGGGAAATTTTAAGTCTTTTAACTCTCCAATATAGGGTCTGGATGGATGAGAGGGGCCTCCTCTTAGTGCAAGATAGAGGTCTTAAGAGGCACACATTGGTGACCTCTCACAGCCTCTGCTGAGGCATTGCTGAGCAGGTCTCATCCCCAGGTCCCACCTGGCTTTTCGAGGTATCCTATTGCCTCCAGACCCTGGAGTCCTGGCCCATTTCCCTTTTTCAACAGAGGGAAACATTTGGTATACTGATGCAGAGGCAGGTAGGTAGGCAGACAAAATGAAAAGCATGTACAAGTTCTCTTCTGACCACCTCTGTTTTCCCAGTTAAACAGGAAGCAAGACTATCAGCTAAGTAAAGAGGGCAGGAGGATCAGGGAAATGTGGTCTGACTGCCTCACACACTAATGCCCACCACAGGCTTGTGATCATAAATTCGAGTTAGCCCAGTGAGCCTGGGCATATGGGTTTCTCTGGCCACATTTAGCTACTCGGTACAAGCAGGAAGTAGGTAGAAATTGGATATGACCTGTGTTCAGGTTTTACAAGGTAAGTCTAATTAGAAGAGATGGGAAAGGAATAGAGGATGATACAAGGGAGTGATTCTAATGATAAAGCTGGAATCTAAGCTGGGCACTGAGGGGAAGGAAGACACCAGGGGGATGAGAGGCAATGAAAGGGCAATAGGACAAATGAACTGTTTGGTGAAAGTATTGTTAGAAACAGGGTGGGAACCGAAGTGGGTGGAAATGGAAGGAGGATGTGGCTGGAGACTGGGATATTTGGCGTGGAGGTTATGGAGACTATATTACTACTGTAGGCTTGACTGTGGAATAACGGACAGAGGTGGTGTCTAGAGTGAGAGTTTTGGAGAAATGAGACAACAGAATATTGAAAGGGTCATTTGCAAAGATATTTAAATATCCACGACTTAGGGTAATAGCTGTACTGAAAGAGCAGCAGTGAGACAGGGAACCCCCTGGGGGCTGGCGGTGACTGCAACAGTGGTGGAGCAGCAACAGGACATTCAAATCCAGGGCTTCTGAGAAGAGGAGGGAGGGAGGGAGAGTCCGGAAGTGGTGATGCAGAGGACCAAGGTGACAGCCGACCCCATGCTGAGGCCCAACCTTAGAAGAAGTGTAGGAGAGGAAGAGCTGCTTTTTGAAAAAGCAGCAGGGAAATGAAGCATTAACTTCTGAGCTATGAAATGAAGCAATAGTACCAAGAAATGTGCTATTTATCTGAGATATTTCTTCCCGCTCAGCAGGCTGCCTTGTTCACTATTTGTAAAGATTTTTAAAAGAGTGATGATTCTGAGACTAAAAGACAAAATGTGTTAAGTGTTAGCTTTGTGAAGAAGGGCGTTATCTTAGCTCAGAGCAAATGTGAGAGTCTGTTAACACTAAACTGTGCCTACTGTATTTGGCTTCAGAGGCAAGAAATCTAGAGCAACGGATCTGAGTTTTCCATTACCACTCACTTTAGTCTTTGTCTTGAGGAAATACAATAGGCAGCTTGGAACAGTGTACTATTGTTCACATTTTATGGGTGGGAAGATTAAGCTCTTAATTAATCAGGGAATGGGTAATTGATAATTGTAAGTCCCTGAAAGTAGTCACGATCACTTATGAGTCCATGAAATTGATAATTGTCTCTTTCCCTGAAAATGATCATGATTGCTCATGAGTCATTTTGTAATGAATGCTGAATCATTGTTCACCTGCCTGGGAAAGGGAGTTCAGGATTTTCTCAATGTGGAAGCCTTCCCACTATTCATATCAGCCTCTTTTGAGGGGAAGATTTCTAGACTTAAATACACCTGGAAGGATAAAGGAACAACAGGGGGAAAAAATTAACAAAAAGGAAACTAAACTTTTCAAACAAAAATGATTTGAATTCAGTGCCCAAGGAAACCTGGTGGCAAAGTCACTTTAAAGATCAGAATTCAGAATCACAGTATTAAACCTTGTTCTCAACTCTTCCCCCACTGGCATCACCTTTGTGGGAAGAAAGAAAAGAGGAGAGGAAGGGAAGTAATTAGGAGTATGAACACAGAATAACTCCCAACAAGATTTTTAAATTCACCTGCATTTCCTGGCTTTAATGCTCTCAAGTTAAGGATTAACTTTATCCACGTTCTTCAAGTTACAGTTTTCCGAAAAACCTTCTTTCTTGGCTATGTTGAGTCAAAGAATGAATCAAAGAGGTTCTTTCAAGTCACAGAATCCACAGTACATCTTCAGCAGAAAAGTTCCTCTCCTCCTGGCAGACCTGCTATTACTCTGGTGGTAAGAGCAACCACACAGAAGATGGCGGAGGAGTAGGAGACCGATTATCATCAGGTCCCAGGAATTCACCCAGAGAGCTATCAAACCATTCTGAACACCTACAAATTCTACCGGAGATCGAAGAGAAGAAGAGCAGCAAGTCTAGGAACAGAAAATCGACCACTTTCTGGAAGGTAGGACGTGCGGAGAAGTGAATCTGCGGCGACGGGAAGATAGACCCCGGGGGGAGGGGCCAGCTGCCGGCAGGGGAGTGAGCAGCGGAGCACAGACTCGGAACTGTGAGAAGTCGGCTCCACTGAG
>LNAC01001640.1:2786-25286 GCA_002007465.1 Ailurus styani
GGGCCTCGATCCCAGGACCCTGAGATCATGACCTGAGCCGAAAGCAGAGGCTTTAACCCACTGAGCCACCCAGGCGCCCAAGGAAACTTTTCTTAACCTAATCTCATCTTCCTTTCTAGGCTCATCTCTTTCTGGTCCCCTTCAAGAGTTTTCTATACCTGCTACAATACATTCCTCACTTAGTCTGTGAACATCCACTTTCTCCTGCTTAGAATGTCTTTACCCTTCTATGACCTGTCCCAACTTCTGAGCCTGGAGAATTTCTATTCAGTCTTTAAGACCCATTTCAAATAGCATATTCTATGTGAAGCCTTTCCCATTTCCTCCAAACCTTCTCTCTCTCTCTCTCTCTTCATTGTTCTCAAGATTCTTGGCACTTATTCTTTTTAATAGCTTTCTATTGTAAAGCTTATTGTTCTTTGTTTTTTTATTGAAACATAATTGACATACGACATATTAGTTTCAGGTCTACAATGTGATTCCCTATTGGTACATACTGTAAAACGTTCACAACAATAAGTCTAGTTAACATCATCACCATATATAGTTAAAAAATTTTTTTCTGGTGATGAGAACTTTTAAGATCTACTCTTTTAGCAACTTTCAAATATACAATATATTATTATTAACTATAGTCACTGTTTTTATATCTGTCTTCTTCACTAAGAAAGACATTGTGTCTCTTAGTTTTTCCAGAGCTTAGCACAGTACCTGATACATAGTAGCAATTCAGTACATGTTAGTTAAATGAATGAAAGCACATTCATTTGTGATTATCAATAGTTTTCATATATTTTATGATGTTTTAACACCTTTAATAATGAGACAATTAGCTTTAATATGATATTTCTAGCCTCTCCGAAAATAAGCACATTAATATTCTAAGCATAAACTGAAAATCATTTTTATAAAACTGGTAAAATAAAATGATTTTGTGCTATATTTAGGACTTACACCACAAACCAACTATCAAACGGTCAAAAATTTGCCAAAGAAATTCTGAAGATCACCTAGTAAGAAAAGATAAAAAGAGAGATGTGGTTAATTCATCCTTCAGACTAAAGGGTATATTCTCATTTTGACGTTCAGCGATTTATATATGCAACTCCCATTAATGCTAATGGGAATTGTGCACATAAATTCTCACAAACTGAAATGAGAACACATCCCTAAATGTGCAAACCAGGGATACATGAAGATGCTATAATTTCAAAGCCTAAAAAACTAAGCCCATAATTAAAACGTGTGGATCTCTTGGTGGCAGCAGATTGAGTTGCTAACACACAGGTCCAATTCATCACAATATATCTACAACCTTCCAACCTCTACCAGTCCTGGAAGGCAACAGATGTGGTGAACAGGAGACTGCCTTGACCAGGGGAAAGGTCAGTCTGATGGAAACTTCGTCTGGAAAAGGGGAAAAGGCAGTGTCAAGGTAGAGTACTGTCTGGGGAAGTTGAAAACCTGCCAAAGATCCTTTTTCTCCTGTTCTACTGTCTTCCTTAGTCCTTTCACTTGACAGTTATATCTGCTTAGAAGAGGATTTCTGATTCTAAAACCTTTGAATGAGAACCAAATAATGTGTTCTGTAAGAGGGTATTTGAAAAGCTGGTTTATTCATAACATACCATTAAATATACTCTGTTGGGGAGAATCAACTGGTATTTCTGAAAGTCCAAAACAAATCTAAGGTGAATACAAGTATATGATTTCAGGGGTGCTTAGGGTGGCTCAGTCAATTGGGTGATTGAGTCTTGATTTTGGCTCAGGTCATGATCTTGGGGTCATGGGATCAGCCCTGTGCTAGGCTCCATGTGGGCTCCGTAGGGAGTCTGCTTGAGATTCTCTCCCTTTCTCTCTGACCCTCCTCCCTGCTCGTGTGCCTCTTTCTCTTTCTAAAATAAATAAATAAATCTTTAAAAAAATACATGATTTCACATAATATATGATCATAATCACTAGATCTTACAGACTCATTAAAATTTCAACAACTTATTCTTAATACTTCTGTAAAAATTTACTTCCATATTCAATCCCACCAAAAGTGTAAGAATCCATACACACTGAATATAGCCTAATGAAAAGCACATTGAACTTGGAGTTCAAAGATATGGATTCAAGTTCCACTTACTGGCACTAGACATGAAATCTCTCCAAGCCATAATTTTCTTCTATTGTAAATTAGAGGTAACAATCCTTGCCCTATCCATCTCTTAAAATATTTATGATGCTCAAATTAGCAGTTTAAATGAAAGCCATTTGAAAATGCAAACATCCACTCTTGTGCTCAAAAATAATTTTTCTAAATTAAATACACGTTACCCCCTAAATACTGCAGAAACGGCCTCTTTTACTAAAAAACAACCTAATTCCCAGCAGAAAATATCTTTCATAATTCCATTTCCTCTCTCCTCCCACTATGATTTTCAACTCTGGTCCTTATCTCTGGTCATCCACCAATCCAATCATGAGTACCTTGTTTCACCTAAGTGACCTAAAACCACAAAGTGTGAAACTTGAGTAGTAGGAGAAGAATGATAAATCACACTATGAGTCATGTGACTTTATTCTAGTCCCAATTCTACTGGTAGTACCAACTATGTGCCAAATACTGTGCTAGGTGCTAGATGCTAGAAATACTTCATTGAATAGGATTCAGCTTCAACTTCAAGGAAGTCATCCCTGACACATCCTCTCCATCAATGCCCATATTTAAACCAACACTGAATCCTGTCATTCTTTTAAAAAGATTTTATTTTTAAGTAATCTCTATACCCAATGTGGGGCTCGAACCCACAACCCCAAGATCAAGAGTTGCATGCTTCACTGACAGAGCCAGCCAGGTGTCCCTGAATTCTCTCATTTTTACCTTGAATCCATCCATTGTTTCCATCTTCCCTGGTCCAAGATGGCATCATTTCATCATCTCTTGTATAAACTACTACCATAAACTGCTAACTAGGTTACCCACATTCCACTCTTGGCCCTTGTTGTAACTGTGATCTTTTCAAACCCAAATCTGGTCCTATTATTCCTCATGCTTAAGGCACTTAAATGACTTCTAAACATTCTAAAAATAAAGTTGAAATTTTTTAATGTGGCCTACAAGAGCCCATATGATTTGGTGGTACCTACTTCTCAAGCCTCATCAACCCCTTTCCTCTCTTCAACTACACCATCTTCTTTTAGCTTCTTTGTAAGTGCTAATGTCCTACCTACAACCACGACACCTTCAACATGCTTTTCCCTCTGCCTTTTCGTGTAGTTAACTCCTACTTATCTTAACTAAATCATCACTTCTGAAGGAATGCCTTTCCTGTGCTCCCTTACTTGGTCAAATCCCCCTTTATATATTCTCATGGTATCATGAATGTCTTCTCAGCACTTAGCACTCATTAATTATTAGCTATCTCCTCCAATGAACCATAAGCTCCATAAGAGCAAGGTTTTTACCTGTTTTTGGTTATCACTATTTTTTTCTCAGCACCTATCACAATACCTTTACATAGTAGCTGCACATTTTTTAATTAAATTACTACGTTAACCATCTCATTTTAGTAACAAAGCAAGTCAGTGACATTTATAGCTCAGTAAACAATAATGGAAATTCTGAGAAGGCAGGGCTTTTTGTCTGCTTTATTCATTGATGTATATACTCAGTGTATATACAAAATAGTGGTTGGCACATATTAGGTACTCCATAAATTTTTCTTGAATTAATGAACTAAGAGATAAACTATGGATAAGTTCAAGGAATAATGATAATATATAGCAATGCCTATTGGCTTACTATATGTTCTTTAATTTATTTCATTTATCTGATGTCTACTGTAGTGGGAAAATTCAATGAAATCCTAAACACAACCACTTCCTTGCTGAGTGACCTGGAGAATTTACATAATCTCATTGAGATTCTGTTTCCTTATCCAAAAAGTAAAGATAATATCATGTGTTCTGGCCTCCCCACAGAGTTAGTTAAGAATTAAAGGAGATCATGTAAACTATAAAGGGCTAAATAAGTGAAGAGACACAAACCAGTATTTTTTGACCACCAACTATGTGGTAGGCAGTAGACTAGGCATTGTGCTTTAGAAATGATAGGAAGTAAGTCTCTCTGTGCTGGTCACTGTATAAAAACCCCTAAAATCTCATGCTTTTTCCTCTTCATTTCTTTCCCATCTCTCTATTATAATTATTGTTTTGATTATTCACATACTCTCTTGCACTATGAAATACAGGAATGCTGGAAACTACAAGGCACAAAAAAAAGTGGCTAAGGTTGGATAAAGTAGAATTTAAAACTTGAACAAGAGATTCAGCAAAATTCTAAATGTTGAGGAGGGACATGGATTGAGGCATTTCACATAATTCACAGACTGAAGAACTAAGGACAAAACTGGTTCTCTTGGGATGTCATTGAATGTTTGGGGTCAAAATTAAATACAGTTCTTTCTCCCTTGTACAACACAGGTTTGAACTTTGTAGGTCCACTTATATGTGGATTTTTCTTTCAAAAAATTTTTTTTGAAAATTTTCTATAGTATTCTCTTCCTTATGATTTTCTAATAATTTCTTTCCTCTAGCTTATTGTATATAATATATAATAAATATAAACAAAATATGTGTTAATCAACTGATTATATTTTCAGTGAGGCATCCAGTCAACAGCAGGCTTCTAGTAGTTAAATTCTTGGAAAGTCAAAAGTTATCTACAGATTTCCAGCTGCCTGGGGAGGGGTGGTCCTAACCCCTGCTTTGATCAAGGGCCGACTATACTGAAAGTTGAATGAATAACATTTTTTTCCTGAATAAAATTACCTTGGAAACTTTAATTGGTTGGTAGAAAAAAGCATGGATATGAGTTGTGAACAGTGGCACTATAGGTCCCTTTTTTTTTTATTCCACAAAACACGTTTGGGTTGAGATGATGGTGAACCCAACATGCTGACAACAATCATAACATTTCAAGTTGCCTATCCCAGAAAAAGAGAAGTCCTGTTCTCACTATCCCCATCACAATCCACAGGCAACTATCTATCATCCCTTTACCCTCTCCACTAGTAAACTGTTGTCATTGGGATCCAAACAAAGTCCTCCAGATAGCCTGTTGATACACTGTATTCAGGCATTATATTCAATGTTTTCCACCCAGAAGTACTCGATTTGTTGGGATGCAGGTATGTAATGTAGTAACACAAGCCAAGGGGACCAAGCATGACTAAGGATGCTTTGGCTTTCATAATTTTATTCGCAATTTTAAGAGAAGTACACAGCTTTACTATTTTTTTTATTTTTAAAAGATTAGACTACCTGAACTTTTTATTTTTTTTTAAGATTTACCTTTTTTTTCAGAGAGAGAGAGAGTGAGTGTGGGGGGAGGGGGGTAGAGGGAGAGAATCCCCAGCAGATTCCCCACAGATAGTGGAGCCTGAATGCAGGGCTCAGCCCCACAACCCATGAGATCACGACCCCAGCAGAAACCAAGTGTTGGGCACTTCAACCAACTGAGCCACCCAGGTGCCCTGAGAAGTACACATCTTTATCCAATCAAATTGAGAGGTTTGCATTCACTTAGAAATATTGATTAATGTCTTAAGAGGAAAGCATGAAAATTCTTCCCTTTGAAAATATTTTTAGGGCACCTGGGTGGCTCAGTGGGTTAAAGCCTCTGCCTTCGGCTCTGGTCATGATCTCAGGGTCCTGGGATCGAAGCCCGCTGCTTGCCAAGGAGCCCGCTTCCTCCTCTCTCTCTGCCTGCCTCTCTGCCTACTTGTAATCTCTCTGTCAAATAAATAAATAAAATCTTTAAAAAAAGTTTTTTTTTAAATGTTATATTCCCTTGACTCTGATAAGAACAACCCAAGATTTTTCTTTAAAGAGCCTCCAAAACCATGGGAAACTTTTTTTTACCAAAAAACTACAACTAGAGTAAGGTTTTTAAACCTAGTGTCTTTCAGAAAAGACTTTCCATGATTTTCACAAGAATGAAAGCCTTTCTCCTCCTGTTGTTGATGTGTATTTTTTCTAAAGTATAAAAAGTTTTTTTTCCTAAAAAGGAAGTTATTTTTCCTAAAGTACAGCTTCTCTACTATAATTATACAATATTCACGTTCTGTGAAATTAATGTTATTTAAGAAATGATTATACTTTTCGACCACTTTCATCTATTTCAAAGGGAGGCAGAAAGTATAGGTTTTCGCTTATAAAATGAATAAGTCATAAGAAGGTAATATATAGCATGGTGACCATGGTGATAATACTGTATTGGGTATTTTAAAGTAGCTAGGAGAATGAATCTTGAAAGGTCTCATCATAAGAAAAAAATTGTAATGATGTATGGTGATGGACATTAACTGGACTTATTGTGGTGAATGTTTTACAATATATACAGACATCAAATCATTACATTGTACACTTGAAACTAATATAATGTCAATTATAACTTAATTGTTTCTAATTTTAAAAATAAAGTTGATTGTAAAAACAATGGGGAAAAGAAGGTTTGCAGCGTTTCAGGTTCCTAGCAACAAGGGAGAATAAAGGAATTTATATGCATAAGTATAGTCTAGTTTTGACGTGAAAATTAGGTGATCGGGCGCCTGGGTGGCTCAGTGGGTTAAAGCCTCTGCTTTCGGCTCAGGTCATGATCTCAGGGTCCTGGGATCGAGGCCCGCATCGGGCTCCCTGCTCAGCGGGGAGCCTGCTTCCCCCTCTCTCTGTCTGCCTGCCTCTCTGCCTCCTTGTGATCTCTCTCCCTCTGTGAAATAAATAAATAAAATCTTAAAAAAAAAAAAGAAAATTAGGTGATCAAATCATCATTAGCAAATCCTAAGTAGCATACAAGACTAGATAAAAATGACTGAGATTTTAGACCCATTATTATCAAATGATAAATAAGGCAGAGATTTTTAGTAAGTTGTTATTTTTAAAGTATAAAATCAAAATAAATAGCATAGTTCATAACTGCCAAAAAAGAACCACAAGAATAAGTTGTCAAATGAACAGCCAGCAATTCAAAACAAACATGCATGTGTTCCCAAAGCTGTGTGAAGAACAACCTTTCTCCTGCAACTGATATATAGCCAACAGCTGCATGTAATACAAATCATGTTCTCTAATTACTCTACCTCCATATATCCTACTTGTATTGTGAAAACTCTCACTGTACGAGAAATGCCTATTCATTATCCCTGCCAGTCTCTATACAAAATTCAACCAGCAAACCTATCACACCAAAACTGTAGTAACTCTTTGCCATTCAGGAAACTTCAAATGTAAGGAATAGGTCTAGTGGCACATTAGAATTCTGCTTCTGTCACATATTAGCTATGTGACCATAAGAAATTTATTGAATCTCCTTGAGTCTTGGTTTCCTCATCTATTCAGTGGGAATAGTAATACTCTCTTTAAAGTACTTGTGAGAATTAATTAAGATGCTGTTAACCTCTAAGCATAAATACAAAAAGTTCAGTGAATGTTAGCCGTTAGACAAGTGCTTTCAATGTGAAATCCATCAGAATACCCCATTAGAAGTGACTTAAGCAATAAAGACCTTAATTATCTTACAGAATTAGAAGTATGGAGGTTGGATGTTCCAGAGTTGAAAGCTGAGAGAAGTAGCTCAATGCTGTCAACAAAAACACGAGACTCTAAAATACCTATTCCCCTCAAACTATTCAAAAAAATAAAAGAGAAAGGAAATATTCCATATTCATTCTATGAGACCAGAATTATCCTGATATCAAACCAGATAAAAACACTATAAAAAAAAGAACTACAGACCAATATCTCTGCTGAACATAGATGCAACCCTCAACAAAATATTAGCAAGATGAATCCAATGATACTTTAAAAAAAATCATTCACTGACAAATCAGAGAGGGAGACAAACCATAGGAGACTCTCAATCATAGGAAACAAACTGAGCGTTTCTGGAGGGGAGGGGGAGAGGGAGAGGGGATGAGTGAAATAGGTGATGGGGATTAAGGAGTGAGCTTGTGATGAGCACTGGGTGATGTAGGGAAGTGCTAATACACTATATTACACACCTAATACTAATATAACACTGTATGTTAACTAAATAGAATTAAAATAAAAACAACAACAAAAAGAAACTGAATATGACTCAAACAAATGGAAAGATATTCCATGCTCATGCCTTGGAAGAACAAACATTGTTAAAATGTCTGTACTACCCAAAACAATCTATAGGTTTAATGCAATCCCTATGAAAATACCAACAGCATTTTTCACAGAACTAGAACAAATACTCTTAAAATTTGTATGGAACCACAAAGACCCCAAATAGCCAGAGCAATCTTGAAAAAGAAGAATAAAACTGAAGGCATCATGATTTCAGACTTCAAGATATACTACAAAGCTATAGTGATCAAAACAGTATGGTACTGGCACAAAAACAGACACATAGAACGATGGGACAGGATAGAGAGCCCAGAAATAAACCCACGATTATATGGTCAATCAATCTTCAATGGAAGAGGCAAGAATATGCAGTGGGAAAAAGACAGTCTCTTCAACAATTGGTGCTGGGAAAACTGGGCAACTACATGCAAAAGAATGAAACTGGACCGCTTTCTACACCACACACAAAAATAAACTCAAAATGGATTAAGGACCTAAATGTGAGACATGAAACCATAGAATCCTAGAAGAGAGCACAGGCAATAATTTCTCTGAATCAGCCATAGCAACACTTTTCTAGATCTGTCTCCTGGAGCAAGGGAAACAAAAGCAAAAATAAACTATTGGGACTATACACAACTGATAAATTATTGAATGCTATATCTGAAACTAATGAGGTATGACTATATGTTGGCTAGATGAATTTAAATAAAAAATAAACTATTGGGACCACATCAAAATTAAAAGTTCTGCACAGCAAAGGAAGCAATCAATAAAACTAAAAGACAACCTACCGAATTGGAGAAGATAATTGCAAATGACATATCCAATAAAGCGTTAGTGTCCAAAATATAGAAAGAACTTATACAACTCAACACCAAAAACCCCAAATAACTCAATTTAAAAATGGGAAGAAGACATGAACAGACCTTTCTTCAAAGAAGACCTATAGATGGCCAACAGACACATGAAAAGATGCTCAACATCACTCATCATCAGGGAAATGCAAATCAAAACCACAATGAGATATCACCTCACACCTGTCAGAATGGCTAAAATCAAAAACATAAAAAACAAGTGTTGGCAAAGATGTGGAGAAAAAGGAACCCTCATGCACTCAGTGGGGCAGGGGAGGGGGATGCAAACTGGTGCAGCCACTGTGGAAAACAGTACGGACATTCTCAAAAATTTAAAAATAGAACTTCCCAGATGATCTAGTAATTGCACTACTGGGCATTTACCCAAAGAATACAAAGACACTAATTTGAAAAGATACATGCACCCCGGGGCACCTGGGTGGCTCAGTGGGTTAAAGCCTCTGCTTTCGGCTCAGGTCATGATCTCAGGGTCCTGGCATCAAGCCCAGCATCAGGCTCCCTGCTCAGCAGAGAGCCTGCATCATCCTCTCTATGCCTGCCTCTCTGCCTACTTGTAATCTCTCTCTCTCTGTCAAATAAATAAATAAAATCTTTAGAAAAAAAAAGATACATGCACCCTTATGTTTATTGCAGCATTCTTTACAATAGGCACATTATGGAATGCAGCACAAGTATCCACTGATAGATGAATAGATAAAGAGGAAGTGGTAAATACATACAATGGAATATTATTCAACCATAAGAAAGAATGAAATCTTGCCATTTCCAACAACATGGATGGATCCAGAGAGTACAATACTAAGTGAAATAAGTGAGTCAGAGAGAGGTAAATATCATATGATTTCACTCATATGTGGAATTTAGAAAATGAGACAAAGGAACAAAGAAACAAAAGAGACAAGCCAAACAATAAAACACATTCTTAACTATAGACACAAACTGGTGGTTATCAGAAGGAAGGTGTATAGGGGGATGGGTGAAATAGGTGAAGGGGATTAAGAGTACACTTATCACAATGAACACTGAGTAATGTATAGAATCGTTGAATCACTATATTGTACATCTGAACCTAATATAGCATTGTATGTTAACCGTGTTGGAATTAAAATTTAAAAATTAAAAATTAAAAAAAGTTTAATTTTGATGGAGTGTAAAACTATATATATATATATGTATATATTTTGTCACTTGGCACTTTTGTCATTATATCTAAGAAACCAGGACCTATTCCAAAGTCATGAAAATTTATGCCTATGTTTTCTTCAACATGTTTTATTTCTTATGATTAGGTCTATGGTTCATTTTGAGTTCATATCTCTATGTGTAAAGTAAGGGTACAACTTCATTCTTATGTATGTGGATATCTAGTTATTCTAGGACTGTTGAAAAGACTACTCTTTCTCATTAAATTATTTTGTCACTCTCACCAAAAGTCAATCGACCAAAGATTTATTTCTAGAATCTCATTCCTATTCCATTCATCTAGATGTTTATCCTTATGCCAGCACAATCCTAGCTTGATTATTGTAGCTTTATAGTAACTTTTGAAATCAGGAAGTGTGATTACTCCAAGTTTGTCCTTTTCTTCTCAAGACTGTTTTGACTATTCTGAGTTCCTGAAAACTTCATTTCTTTTTGAATTTTTCTTTTATTTATTAATTTTTAAAAATATTTATTTATTTATTTGAGAGAGAGAAGAGAGAGGGAGAGCAGGAGCAGGAGGGGCAGAGGGAGAGTGAAAGATTCTCAAGCAGACTCTGAGCTAGGCAGGGACTGAGGCAGGGCTCGATTTCACAACTCTGAAATCACGACCTGAGCCTAAACCAAGAGTCGGATGTTTAACCAACTGTGCCACCCAGGAGACCCCCTTTTGAATTTTAGATTACCTTGTCAACTTCCTTAAAAAGGCCAACTGGAATTGGATATCCCTCCATTCATTTAGGTTTTCTTTAATTCCTTTCAATAGTAACACAGGATATTTTCTTGAACGACATGGGAAGACACTGGGAGGTTTTGAGGAGAGGGGTAATGGAATGTGACTTATGTCACTATCAAAAGATTGACTTTGGTTGCTTTTTGTATGATAAAACATAGGTGGCAAAAGTAGACCATTTAGAAGGCTACTATAATTGGTCAGGTAAGTGGAGGCTTGGACTATGGTCATTATAATGGTGATAGTGAGTAGTGTGAGATCCAAGGTTAGTTTTTAGGCTAGAGCTGACAAGATTTGTTGAAGAATTGGTAATGAGAGAAAAAGAGATGAGTCAAGTGGTGAGTCCAGTGTTTTGGCTTGAGTAACTGGAAGAGGGGAGCTGCCGTTTACTGAGATAAGGAGAGTTGTGAGAGAAACATGTTCATGGCAATTGGGGCAGGGATCTTTCGGGAGTTTAGTTAAGACATTCAAGCTGAGAAGTCAAATAGGCACTTGGTATAAGAACATAGGAATTCAGGGTAGAAGTCCAGGTAGTATAGGTAGATCATGTTTAAACACCAGAGATTGTGTGACATTATCTAGAGAAGGAGTCTAGACAAGGAAGAGGACTCAGGTCTGAACGTTGGGAGACTGCAATGTTAGAGATTTGGGAGATGAGGTGGAGCTACCGAAGGAGGCTAGAAGGAGCAGTTAGTGCAGAGGGAGAAAATCAAGAAAGCAAGGTGTCTTAGAATTAAGTAAAAAAATATTAAGAGAAGGGCTGATTAAGTTTGTCGAACACTGCTAGTAGGTTGACTAGGATGAGAACAGAATGGATCATTGGATTTGTCTGTGTGAAAGTCATTGGTGATTTTGCCAAGATCTTTTTTGGTGGGGAGTTAGCCTATTTAGGGAGTTAGCCAAAATTCAAGAAAGAATGGAAAGAGAGGAAATGGAAACTTCGGAAATTTCCAAGGAAATTTCCAAGGGGAATAGAGAAGTGGAGCATTAGTTATTTTGAAAGAGATATGCCATCAACAGAGGCTTTTAAAAAGAAATTTTTACTTTAGAAAATTTTAAACCTACAGAAAATTTAGAAGAATTATACAATGAACAACTACACATTCTTCACCTAGATTCACCAATTTTTGTTATCTTTCTCTGCTTTATCTAAGTGGCTTTTTGAAGCATTTGAAACCAAGTTGCAGATATCATGAACTTTTACCCATAAATACTTCAGTTTTCATATCCCAGGAAAATTAATAGTAATTCCACATGATCTAATATCCAGTCATATTCACATTCTCCCAATAGTCTCAAAAAATCTCTTGTATGTTTTTAAAATCTGTAAGCCAATCAAAGTTCACATGCTGCATATTGTTATGTCTCCTTGGTATTGATTAATAGAAAAGTCCTCCTGCATTTTTTTAAAAGTGAATTTTATTTTTTAAAAGTTCAAGTCAGTTGTCCTATGGAATATCCCATATTCTGGACTTTTCAATTTGTTCATGATATAGTTTAGCTTGTTTCTTTTTCACCTCTGTATTCTGTTAACCAGAAATTAAGTCTAGAGGCTTAATGAAATTCAAGTAAAACATTTCTGGCAAGAATATCTTAAGTTACATTGCATGCTTCACATTATATTCCATCAGGAGGCACATAATGTTAGTTGTCCACTGTAGTGATGCTAAATTTGATCTCGTGGTTAAAATGGTGACTGCCAGGGGTGCCTGAGTGGCTCAGTTGGTTAAGTGTCTGCCTTTGGCTCAGGTCATGATCTCAGGTCCTGGGATCAAGCCCCACCTCAGTCTCCCTGCTCAGTGGGGAGCCTGCTCCTCCCTCTCCCTTTGCTGCTCCCCCTGTTGTGCTCTCTCTCTCTGTTAAATAAATAATACCTTTAAAAAAAATAAAATGGTGACTGCCAGATTTGTCCATTATAAAGTACTTTCTCTACTTTGTAATTAGTATAAATAAATAAATAAAAGAGCTGTGGGGTAATGTTATAGTGCTATGCATATATTTCATTCATCAAGAGAGGGCTTTTTTTTTTTTAAGAAGAAACTAAGTATAGCAGATTTATTTGCTGATGGAAATGACCTTGAAAAGAATGAAAAATTGATGATACAGGAGAAAGAAGAGACCATTGCTGGGGCACCTGGTGGCTCCGTCTGTGAAGCATGGGACTCTTAGTTTTGGCCCAGGTCATCATTTCAGGGTTGTGGGATCTAGCCCAGTGTGGGTCATGCTCAGCTTGGAGTCTGCTTGAGATTCTTTCCCTCCTCCTCCCCCTCTGCTCCTTCCCCAGCATGCGCTCTCTCCCAATAAATAAATAAATAAATAAATAAATAAATAAATAAATAAAACTTTTTTTAAAAAAAGATTTTATTTATTTATTCTTGACAGAGAAAGACACAGCAAGAGAGGGAATACAAGCAGGGGAGTGGGAGAGGGAGAACAGGCTTCCTGCGGAGCAGGGAACCCAATGCCACACTCAGTCCCAGGACCCTGGTATCATGACCTGAGCTGAAGGTAGGCCGTTAACAACTGAACCAACCAGGCATCCCAACAAAACATTAAGAAGAAGAAGAAGAAGAAGAAGAAGAAGAGGAAGAAGAAGAAGAAGAAGAAGAAGGAGGAGAAGAAGGAGAGGAAGGAGAGGAAGAGGAGGAAGAGGAGGAAGAGGAGGAAGAGGAAGAAGAGGAAGAGGAAGAAGAAGAAGAAGAAGAAGGAGAAGGAGAAGAAGAAGAAGAAGAACATTGTTCTTGCATAGATGAGAGAGGATAGGATCTAGTGCATGGAGAACTAGACTTTAGAGAAAAGCATAAATATTCTCCACAGTAGTTGGAGGGAAGTAGGTTATATGAGTATGGATGTAAGTAGCATGGTGTACGTGATGGTGGGAGCTTTTGGAAGTTCTTTCCTAATTGTTTTTTTTTGCCACTAATCATATAATGATGATTTCAAATGTATACTCAACCAAATTTAGGGTTCCACTCTTCCCAATGGTGACATCTAAGCTCTTCAGAGTTTAAATTTGCTGTGGTCTGAGGAGAAGGACAAATCTGGACTATGATCATCTTTTGTCTCTGTTGTTCATTGGTCACTCTTGCATCGGCTTCAATATCTGTCATTCTATTATGATGTCCAGCTTGTACAGTTCATACCTATGGTAACTTCTTGTCCTTCAGGTTACTGGCCTTCTTGCAGCCACTTCTGGGGTCAAGGAAGACTTGGAGAGCTGTCACAAGCTCTTTCTTCCCACACCTTGTTGCATTTCCGATGAATTGTTGCTCTATCTTTAGGTACTGGGGTTTTCTTTATGACAGTTGCCATCTTTCTAGACTTTACCCAGGAAACAAAGTACAGATCTCTGTTCTTAGAATAAACCAAACCTATCTGAGATTTTTATTGTCATCTCATGAGGAGCAGAGCCTAGGGGAACCAGAGTGCCAGTTCCCTCTCAGACACTCACATCAGTTGGCTAACTTCATTGTTCTCCTTTCCATCCTCAAATCTTTCTTCAGACCAACCTTCAAACATAGATCTCCTATCATTATGTCTTTTTCCCAATTCTGTTATTTCAATATGGGGTTTATGCTTTGAGAACTTCATACTCTTACTTTTTAAAAGAAAACCTCTTTTTCAAAAACCAAATAAACAAACAACCATACCAACAAAACAAAACAAAGCATTTGCAGGCTTTTCCAGATAACTGTTTCTGTCAGAGATTTAACAGATTTTTTTCCCCAAGAGAACTTGACTTTGCTTTCTGGATTTTGGTTTTCCTTGAGTACGTAAGCTTTAGTATCAAGGTTTCATTTTAATGGTAGAAGAATAAAGCAATTTCTAAGAACAAAAATCATTGAATAATCTTTAAAATTTTACTCTATACATATATTATTTTCTAAAGTTTTTATTTAAAATCTAGTTAGTTAACATGCAGTATAATATTAGTTTCAGGTGTACAATATAGTGACTCAGCATTTCCATATAATACCTGGTGCTTATCACTATAAGTATACTCCTTAATCCCCATTATCTAGTTCACCCATTCCCACACTCCCCTCCCCTCTGGTAACCCATCAGTTTTGTTCTCTATAGTTAAGAGTCTGTTTCTTGCTTTTCCTGTCTCTTTTTTCATTTTTTCCCTTTGTTCATTTATTTTGTTTCTTAAATTCTACATGTGAGTAAAATCATATGGTATTTGTCTTTCTGATTTATTTCACTTTGTGTAATACTCTGGCACCATCCATGTCATCACAAATGGCAAGATTTCATTTTTACTTACGGCTGAGTAATATTCTATTGCGTATATATACCACATCTTCTTTACCCATTCATCAGTTGATGGGTACTTGGGCTGTTTCCATAATTTGGCTATTGTAGATAATGCTGCTATAAACATCAGGATGCATGTATCTCCTTGAATTAGTATTTTTGTACTACTTGGGCAAATACCTAGTAGTGCAATTGCTGGATCATAGCGTAGTTCTATTTTAACTTTTTGAGGAAGCTCATACTGTCTTCCAGAGTGGCTGCACCAGTTTGCTTTCCCTATACATAGACTATAAAGGGATGTAATATCCTCTGCTATTGGTGTATTAGTCAGAATATTGAATATCTACTTTGAAAGACTGAAAGAAGCATTTCAGAATGTCCTAGGGAATGAATGACAGAACCGGAAAAGATAGGCTCCAAAAAGAATGTAGACTGAGACTTAAAGTGGGAAGGAGGATGCTTTGACTTCTTGCATGTTACTGATATTCACTCACTATTGTTCTGTGGAGTGGCAAATACGAAGGGATTGATTTGAAATGTCATGAACTCATCAAGAAATGGATTGGGTTCCTTTGAAACCACACCTTATTTTGGCCCTCCTAAATCAGAGAAAGCAGAATCATATCACCCTTCTGATAATCCGAGGGAAACTACCAAGCTCACTGTTTGGTTCTGCTGATCCTTTTAATATGTACCCAAGTAGTGTGACTCAACATCATATTAATTTCAAAATATATACCATTTTATTTAAATAGGATTTTTTTGCAGGCAAAAAGAAATAATTTCTGGGCTTAAAGTCATTTTAGCAATTTATTAAAAATGGATAGTGTCAGAGATTTGAGAGCTTGTTTTAGAGAGTGTACTGAAAAGTGACAATTTGCTTTTAAATTTAGGGTGAAATCTTGGTACCGCTTCTCTTCATACATAAATATTAGCTCTATCAGCATATTTATACATGCATATGATGTTACTGGTTATATTATACTTATGCAGTAGTATGTATTTGTCACAAGACATATTTATGTAGATGCCCTAAAGTTATGGAATCTTAGAGGACACTAGAAGCATAAATCAATCTAGTGCTTCAAGATATGTTACTGAATAGTGGAGGAGGTAGTCTCTCCTAGAGAGTTCACTTGAATATTCTGTCCTAGAGGCAGCTTTTGTTTCTTAGGTACCTGATTGATTTTAAGGCTGATTCTTTTACTGCAGAAGCACTTGGAATACTACCTGGTTGAAAATGGTCACAGCAACTTTTCTTACGGTGTGTAAAACTGCTTATATGAGGGTCCATTGTAATGTATGTATACTGAAAGACACATTTGAGAGTCTCTACTATTTGTTCTTATACATTTATTCTTATACATCCATTTAAGAATAAAGTCTCTAAAAATAATTTGCATATGCTGACTGTAAATGTAACCTTTTACTAGATGATATATACATGTGGGTCACAGCCTATACCTGAAATGCCACCCCTCTTTTCTATATCCATATAAATCCTTCCCATCCCTTGAGGCCCAGCTTCATCTTTTCCATGAAGTCTTCCCTGATTCCATTAGCCCGTAGTTATTTCTCTTCCTCTGTTCTCCAGTGGTGTGTACTCTCTGTCTCACACCTGTGGTTTTTCTCATTTAGGCTTTGTAACCAGTTCTGTTTGTATGACCATTTAACTCTTTCTGTTTTTATGTCTTCTCTCTTCAATTGGATTACAGATTCTTTGAGATCACAGACTACATGCAATAAGTCTTCACATCTTTTTTACATTGCTTGGCACATGCTGAATGTTCAAACCACATTTGTGAAGTAAGTAGATGAAACAAATGCCAGTTTTACGCACACCACAATAGGCTATGTACAAATGTGGTCTATGAACTAAGCGCAAGAGGGATGCATGTTTTCAGAGGATTGTGGACTTTCAGAATGAGAAAACACTTTAAGGATTACTTAGTTTACCCCACACCCTGATGTGAAATCTCCTCTGCAAAGCAGGGTTGTCAGACAGAACATCTTGCATGATTCAGAATGAATGCCTTAAGTTTTTCAGATATTATAGTAAAATGGTGAAGCATGGTAAAATTTCAGCCAAATTGTCTGGGCTCAAGTCCACTGCTCCTTATCATCTGTTTTTTTATCATCTTATCATCAAGTTTTTTTTCCTTCTTCTTCTTTTTAAGATTTTATTTTTAAGTAATCTCTATACCCAACATGGGACTCAAACTCACAACCCCAAAATCAAGAGTCACCTTCTCTATCTACTGAGCCAGCCAGGCATCCCACCTTAGACACGTTCTTTAGTTTTATTTTCTTCATCTATAAATCTGGGATGATTATACAAATAATTTTTTGTTTGTAATTCTAAAACCCCAAATCCCTGAAAATCAAGGTTTTTATAATTCATTTTCCAGGAAAACCTGCCCTGATCTGAACTCAGGAAGAATCTAACTTAACTGGTAGTGGTGCTACCTGCAGCATATGTACTCTATTAATTTTTGGAAAAGTTCTGAATGCCAAAACATATTTGGCCCTCAAGTGATTCAAAAAGGGATCATTGACCTTTATTACGTACTTACAGGATTGTTAGGAGGATTAAATGAGATAATAGACGGGAAACATTTAGCACAGTGCCTGACATACAGTAAGCCCTTAATAAATGTCAGCTAATGTTATTGGTACTTATATTTTAAATTAATCACATCAACTTTTTGTGAAAGTTAAGTTTCTTTCAACATTTCCTGTTCAGTATCTATAAGAATACTGCTGTTTTTCTTATTCCCTAATGAACAAATGATTTCTCCAGGAAGCTAGATTTTGAAACATTTTTAAAAAATGAAATTATATTCATGATTAAATTTTTTAAGATTTTATTCTATTTTTTAATTTTTTTATTGTGTTATGTTAGTCACCATAAAATACATCATTAGTTTTTGATGCAGTGTTCCAAGATTCATTGTTTATATACAACACCCAGTGCTCCATGCAATACATACCCTCCTTAACACCCACCACCAGGATCACCCATCCCCCTACCTCCCTCCACTCTAAAACCCTCCATTTGTTTCTCAGAGTCCACAGTCTCTCGTGGTTCATCTCCCCCTCCAGCTTTGCCCATAGAGAGAGAATCTTTTTTTTTTTTAAAGATTTTATTTATTTATTTGACAGAGAGAGAGATCACAAGTAGGCAGAGAGGCAGGCAGAGAGAGAGGAGGAAGCAGGCTCCCTGCTGAGCAGAGAGCCTGACTCGGGGCTCGATCCCAGGACCCTGAGATCATGACCTGAGTCGAAGGCAGAGGCTTTAACTCACTGAGCCACCCAGGCACCCCATAGAGAGAGAATCTTAAGCTGGTTCCACACCCAGCACGGAGCCCAATGGCTCAATCCCACAACCCTAAAATCACGACCAGAGACAAAATTAAAAGTTGGTGACTAAACTAATTGAGCCATCCAGGCACCCCAGGATGCGGCCTCCTTTCTAAACTGCATCACTATGCTATTGACCCATTCCACCTTAAAATAGCACTGAGATCTTTTTTGGTCATATGGAGCATCTTGTGCCCATAACCCTCTTTAGTCTGTGTAGGTCCTAGCTGTTGTGGATATAAATCTCTAGTTGCAAACATTAAAAAACCCACCTCAAGGGGTACCTGGGTGGCTCAGTTGGCCAAGCCTCTGCCTTCGGCTCAGGTCATGATCCCAGGGTCCCGGTATCTAGCCCCACATTGGGCTCCCCCTCAGTGGGAAGCCCGCTTCTCTCTCTCCCACTCCCCCTGCTTGTGTTCCCTCTCTCACTATCTCTCTCTGTCAAATAAATAAATAAAATCTTAAAAAAAAACCCAAAACCAAAAACCCCACCTCAAGATGGTTTGATCCAAAAAAGGATTTTACTGACCATTAGGACAGGAAACTCTAGGGGTATCAATTTTTAGGTACCAAGAGATCTAGTCACTCAGACAATACATCATGATTAAATTTTTTTAAAAGATTTTATTTATTTATTTGACACAGAGAGAGAGATTACAAGTAGGCAGAGAGGCAGGCAGAGAGACAGGGAGAGGAGGAAGCAGGCTCCCTGCTGAGCAGAGAGCCCAATGCGGGCCTCGATCCCACGATGCTGAGATCATGACCTGAGCCGAAAGCAGAGGCTTTAACCCACTGAGCCACCCAGGCGCCCTCATGATTAAATTTTTATTATTGACTTATATCAGAAGCAATACTACTTTGAGAATGTATTCATTCCTTTTTTTAAAGAGAATATTTTTTTACATATGCTCTACTCCCAACGTGAGGCTTAAATACATGATTCCGAGATCGAGAGTCACATGCTCTACTGACCCAACCGGCCAGGTACCTAGAGAACATATTCATCCTTATTCATTTATTTTTTAGTGGGTTCATTCATTTTACATATATTGGGCAGTCAGTTCAGGTGATGTGACAATAAGCAAACAGATGTTTGCTGCCTTCATACAGCTTATAGTCTAGTGGAAAGTAATTAGTTTATTTTTTGTTGATTCATTCTTTTATGTATTCAACTAATAATTGAGTACTTATTACATACCAGACAACCTTCTAGGTACAGAACATAAAACAGTTACCAAGACAGAAAAGGGCCCTGCCTCCATAAATATAATTTTTTAGTGGGGAAAGATAGGAAGTAAACAAATAAACACAGTATTTTCAGGTGATGATTAATTCATTGAAGGAAGTAAGGCTGATGTGAAAGAGAATGACTTGGTATATATGAGGGGGGAGCTGCTTTAGCTGGGGTAATCAGAGAAGGCTTGGTGAGGAAATGATATTTGAACCAAGACCAGTATTGGATATAGATTTGACTGAATGTGACAGAGACTCAAACATAACAGAGTTTTAAAACATGATAATTTTTTTTCTCACCAAGTTTTTTGGTTGTTCTCCTTCACCAAGTTGTTTGGGGCCTAGAGTCTTCCTATCCTGTTGCTCTACCATCTTTTTGTTGTTGTTGTTATTGTTATTAAAGATTTTATTTTATGTAATCTCTACACCCAGTGTGGGGCTCAAAACCCACAACCCAGAGATCGAGAGTCATATGCTCTACCAACTGAACCAGCCAGGTTCCCTCTATCACCTCTTGAGTGTCATCCATATGGTCCATGTTGGCTAACCACCAGGCCCACACTCTAGCCAATGGGAAAGGGAGAGGGGGAGGAAGGAGGAAATCTCTCTGTAAGTATGTATTCCCTTCAAAGAAATCATCCCCAAATCGAGCACATCATTTTCCTCACATACCATTGGTCAGAACATAATCTCAGGGCCACAATGAGTTGCCTACTACAAAATGTAGGTTTTACTTGGGTAATCATGTACTCAGCTAAAAATTCTATTACTATGGCAGAAGAGGATATTGGAGGATTAGCTGTCTTTGCCATAGGCCTAAATAATTAAATGGACCCTAGGGAAGAATATCTTGGGCAATAACATTTTGAGCAGAAAGAATAGAATTTCAGAGACCCTGAGCAGAGGTGGATTTTCCATGAAGATAAATGACACTTAAGTATCAGAGCATCTCACTTGCTTCCATCCCTTCCAATGTTTGCACTTAATTTTATATCATTGTATCTAAATTGAATAAACTTTAGGCCCTACAAAACCTTGATCAACCCCTGACCCCAAGGAAGGAAAGTAGTTGGCATATTAGGAATGGGGAAAAAAAAAAAGACCAAAGAAACAGCATGTATGGAGCAGAATGAACAAAAGGGAGAGTAGGACTAAATGTGTTTGGGGAGGTCAGTGGGGTCTGGCTCATATAGGATGTTATATGGAAAGAAGGTTAAATTTTATATCAGTGTAATGGGAAACCATTGGAGAATTTTAAGAAGGAAGAAGTGAAATTTGATTTATGTTTACCCTGAAGGAGACATATAAGAGAACATACATTGAAAAATTTAAAACAACCTAATTTATGTCAACAGAAAATGGGTTTAATTGTAGTATACTCATAAATAGAATATTCTAGAGTAATGGGAATAAATGCATTAGTTATTATATCAATATAGGTGAATTCCAAAAATATGATGTTGAGCAAAAACAAATTATATAAAGTAGCACAGTATGATTTCATTTATGTATAATTTTATTTATATAAAATTTAAAAGCCTTCAAATCAGTATATTATTAAGCGTACATACTGTAGAAAAGACAACTAGTTGCCTAATCAATACTTAGTGACCCCTTCTTTCATAATAGCAGCACACTGCTTTTATTGTGGTGAGAAGGCATCCATGTGAAAAACTACATTTTTGAGCTTCTCTTGCAGCTAAATGGATTGTGACATGGTTCTGAAAAATAGAGTAAAGCGAAGTTGGGCAGGGCTCTTGGGAAAGATTCTTAAAAGGAGAAAAAAAAATTCAGCTGATGTGCTCTTTTGTCATTGGCCTTTTCTTCTTTCCCATGCCTGGAAACGGGTCACAATGATTGAATCTGGAGCAACTATATTGTAGCCAGTAGGGGAAAACCAAGAGAATCCCAAAGAATTTAGCCTTATACCAAACCAACTTCAGTGCCTCAAGTGTTCATTCCAAGTCTCTCAGTCATGTGAGAAATTTATTAATTTATTGGGAATTTATTAATTCCCATTTCTCTTTAAACCACTGTTATCTGGGTTTCCTGTTACGTGCAGTTGAACCCAACCCGAGGAGGGATATGCATGAATTTTAACATTTAATAAAAATAAAATCCTCATCCGTGGAAATGAAATCACTAATTTCACAAAATTCCAGGGCAGTTACTTTCTCTGCAGTGGGAGTAATGATTAGGGAACTGGAGAACTGGGGATGAGTACATAGGTCCTTCAATTATATTTTATTTCTTAAAGAAAAAGAGCTGAATCAAATGTGACAAAACGTTAATGTTTTTAAAAGTTGGTGGTTGTGGGGCACCTGGGTGGCACAGTCATTTAAATGTCCAACTCTTGGTTTCTGCTTAGGCTGTGATCTCAGGGTTGTGGGGTTGAGCCCTGGGGGGGGGCTCCATGCTCAGTGCAGAATCTAGTTGAGATTCTCTCTCCTTCTGATGCCCCTCCTGCTCGTGCTCTCTCTCAAATAAATCTTTTTTTAAAAGTTGGATGATTGGGCACCTGGGTGGCTCAGTGGGTTAAAGCCTCTGCCTTCGGCTCAGGTCATGATCTCAGGGTCCTGGGATCGAGGTCCACATCGGGCTCTCTGCTCGGCGGGGAGCCTGCTTCCTCCTCTCTCTCTGCCTACTTGTAATCTCTCTCTCTGTCAAATAAATAAATAAATCTTTAAAAAAAATAAA
>LNAC01001640.1:30286-129593 GCA_002007465.1 Ailurus styani
TTGGACATTCTCCAAAAGGTCAGCCAGGAAAAGTCTTTTTGGATGCCAGACACCAGGCAGTGGCTCTCAGGCCAGCAGGCCACCAGTGTTCATTCATTCCTCCTAGAAATGGGCACAAAGTAAAGGTTAATTTAGACCATTTGGCAAATGCTTGCTTGCCCAGTGAAGTCATACAAACCAGTCCATGCTGATTGACTGCAAAACTACATCTATTTTATTTGGTCTTTCTCAAATAATCCATCTGAGCAAAATCAGATCTTGATTAAAGAAAATTAGGGTTTAGAGGAAATCATACTGAGAATAATTGCAAGTGTGATTAAGATTATTAAGACTTTTAGGGCACTAATAGGCCTTACGAAGACATTTAATTTTCACTGGGAGGAACTGGAAAGTTCATGTGCTAGAAAATATAGTGAAACCTATCTTTAATAGCTTCTTTTAAATCCAGATTTTGAATCCTCCTGTGTTAAAATGTAAACTGACTTAAAAACTACAAGTGCAGGGGCGCCTGGGTGGCTCAGTCGTTAAGTGTCTGCCTTCGGCTCAGGTCATGATCCCAGGGTCCTGGGATCGAGCCCCGCATTGGGCTCTCTGCTGGGCGGGGAGTCTGCTTCTCTCTCTCCCACTCCCCCTGCTTGTGTTCCCTCTCTACTGTGTCTCTCTCTGTCAAATAAATAAATAAAATATTAAAAAAAACCCCACAAAAACTACTAGTGCAGTCTCATCTGGGTTTGATGTTACTGAAAGGGTGTGGGATTTATAATAATAATAGCTACTGTTTATTTATTGCTCTGTGCTAAGTACTTTCTTCACTAGCATTATCTTACTCAGTCCTCACAAAAACCTATGAGAGAGGAATAACTATTTGCCTTATTTTAGACAAAAAAGAAATGAAATTTAGGGAAGTGAGATAACACAAAGTCACATAGCCAGTAAAGGGCAGAGTTAATATTAGGACTCAGGTCAGCTGCCAAAGCCATTTGTACTTACCCCCTACACTATACCTCCTCCACACATTGCCTGGCTCTGTTTTGCCATGCGTTAGCTATAGACATAATCTTCTTGCGAAAGTCACTTAACCTCTCCAAACTCAGTTTGCTCATCTTTAAAATGGAAATAACAGTACCAACCAGACAGGCTTATATGTGGAAGTGTATATAACAATGAAACCTTATATACAACAGGTTATTATTATTATGTTGGAAAAAAGGTGGTTTCAACTGAAGCCAGTAACAACAGTTGCCAAATAAATCTTTTAAAAACATCATTTTCTTAATGACTTTACACTTTTAACACTCTAAATGACTACTTACTCCTCTTAGAACAAATCCAGACCTCTCAGCCTGGAAAGAAGCTTGGCTACTCCATCTATTCAACCTATGGCCTTATCCGGACAGAACTTACGAACATGGACTGTCTTTTTACTGTTATCTTTTGTGGTAGGTTGGATAATGGCTGTCCAAAGATGTCTTTGTCCTAATCCACAGACCTGTGAATATGTTACTTTACATAAGAAAAAGGACTTTGCAGATGTGATTAAGTTAAGGTTCTTGAGATGAGTGGATAATCCTGGATTTTCTGCACTGGCCCAGGGATGTAACCATAAGGGTCCTTATAGGAGGGAGGCAGGAGGGTCAGTGCCAGTAGCCAGAGATGTGACAACAGAACCAAGAAGGTGGAGTGACATGAGGAAGGGGCCAAGAGCCAAGGAATTCAGTTGGTCTCAGGAGCTGAAAAAGGCAAGAAAATACATTCTCCTTGAAGCTTGCAGAAGCACCACAGCTTTGCTGACATCTTGATTTTATGGACTTTTGACCTTGAGAACTATACAGTAGTAAATTTATTATTGTTTTAAACTGCTAAGTTTGTGGTGATTTAATACAGAAGCTATAGGAAACTAATTCACTTTTCATACCATGATTATCCCTACTGCTGTCCAGGTTTTTGCCCTCACCTGAAATGTCCTTTCCTTTCTCCCTCCACTTTTCTAAAACTTATTTATGCTCAAGTCCCTCTAAAACCTATGGCAGATAAATTGTTTACCATAGAATCAACAGACCACAAGACCACAGTCTGAATGTATTATGCATTTATTCACTGATTCCTCAAATATTTAATCAATACCTGCTAAGTGCTGGAGACACATGTCTTCAAGAAGCTCATGGTCTAAAAAAAAGAAGGCAAGGGCGCCTGGGTGGCTCAGTGGGTTAAAGCCTCTGCTTTCGGCTCAGGTCATGATCTAGCGTCCTGGGATCGAGGCCCGCATCGGGCTCCCTGCTCAGCAGGGAGCCTGCTTCCCCCACCCCTCTCTCTGCCTGCCTCTCTGCCTCCTTGTGATCTCTCTCCCTCTGTGAAATAAATAAATAAAATCTTAAAAAAAAAAAAAAAGAAGGCAAAAGTGACTCACTGATCCAGCAATGAGAGAAGTGCCTAGGGAAGCCTATGTATGTGGAGGAGGACCTGACCTCTCTGGAGTGGGCAGAGAAGGCTTCATAGACAAGATGGCAATTGGGAGGAGTTCAGAAGCTTTAGATCTTGAATTGTTCATGTTTCCAAGCTTAGCATTTTCTAAAAGATTGGAGAAGAAGGGTAGCGGAGTGGTTAAGAGTATAGTCAAAGAATTAGCACATCTGATTTTGGAACTAAACTCTGACACTTTTCTGATCAGTTTATCCATCCTTTAAAATAGGGATGATGGTAATATTAGTACTTACCCCATCAGTTGTAATCCATTTATAGCTATGTCAGTTACATAGTAAGCATTGTTTGTTTATTATCATTTAAATTCCTCATGGGCAGGTGCTGCTGTCATATTGGTCTCCTCTTGCATTTATACAGTGTTGGAAACATAAATAGAGTCCTTGAGAGCAGATCTATCTATCTAACATTGTCTATCATCTATCTATAATTTTAAACTCAATTTTATATACCTTGCATGGTAGCACAATGCTTGGCACATAGCAGATACTTCATGAATGCTCACTGACTTGAAATGAAACACCAGAAAAATCTCATCTGTAATTTCACAGTTAAATGTTAATGTTTATTTTCTTACCTTTCTCCTTTTCACATAATCATCTTCTAGGTGTTTGGATGGGACAGTCATCATTTTAATAACAACTTTATGCTAATGGTATTGCATCGTGGAAGAGATGGGTTTACCTTGAAGCTAAAGGCAGATTTATTGTGAAGCTAATAAAATGCAAGGCTTGCATGAGCCCTTTCCCCAGCCCTGTACCTAATTTTGTATTTGTAGTATTGTATCCTTTTTCCCCCCTCAAATATAGTCCCTAGAATTACATGTTTCATGCCCCACGAAATGTGCATTTTTTTCCCTGTATAGAAGCTAAACTTGTAAACTCAGAAGCTAGACTGCCTGAATTCAGAGCTGGCTCTGCCTTTTACTAGCTGTGTGGTCTTTCTGGCTTTCTTATTTGGAAAATGGAGTTGATAATAATGTAATGCTACCTACTTCATAAGTTGTTAAAAAGATAAAATAAACTAATTTTAGTAAGCACCCAGTAAGCAATATTACCAGTTATGGAGAACTTTAGGAAGTTTCCAAGGCTGTTATGACAAGAGTAGCAGTTTTGAGAGTAGACTATAGTAGAAGCTTCATAAGAGCAGGACCCATCTTCTCTTGTTCTCTATTCCCAGAACTTTAAAAAGTCAATGCATATTGTATTATTAATCATTATGCCAGGTTGCTTCTCTTATTACACATTATTTTATGGTCTTATACTTTTATTTTTTGTATTATCTCTCCAAGTAGATTGTGATAATAATGGCTTACATTTATATAATACTATGTAGAATTATTCATTCTTCCAATAAATATTTATGGCACATGGTAGGTACACAATAAAATATTTATTGAATTGAATCATGACTAACCTGTTCAAATGCAAAGACTTCAGATCTAGTCTTTTCTAACTTTTTTTTATGGTAAAATCTACATAGGGCATGTTTAAGGTACATTTTGGCATGGTGAAAAATTAACTATACACGTAGATGAATCAATACATTGAATGTAGAGAGACAGTATTGTTGTCCTCCCTATCACTGAGTTATAGATCATCTACTTAGCATAAGCACCTGCTCTCTAGGGTACAGTGCAGATGGGCTCAGAAGGGAAACACAGAGGACAAATAGTAGTGCGGGAGAAAGGCATTGATTTAGGAATTAGGGAACCTTGACTCTACTAAGTTTGTCCTCTCTACGCAGCTCCATGACCTTGGGCAAATCATTTAACCTCTCTGAGCTTCACTTTGCTCTTCTATAAAAAGGTATTGATTATACCAGCATGAGCTACTTTATAAGACTGTTGTATTAAAGCATGTATTTTGGGGCACCTGGGTGGCTCAGTGGTTAAAGCCTCTGCCTTCGGCTCAGGTCATGATCTCAGGGTCCTGAGATCGAGCCCTGCATCGGGCTCCCTGCTTGGTGGGGAGCCTGCTTCCTCATCTCTCTGCCTACTTGTAATCTCTCTCTCTGTCAAATAAATAAATAAAATCTTAAAAAAAACCCATGTATTTTGTGGAAAAGTACTTTGTAACTTATGTCTACCTAAGAACATTTGAAAAAGGAATGAAAAGAGCTGAAGAACATATATAAAAAATGGGTGAGAGTAAGAGCAAAAGCTATTCAAAAGGAAAATCCTAGATATAGAAAATAAGCAAAGCAAATCATGTGCGTGTATAAATAAAATGTATGTGGCAAGAAGAAAAACAATGATACAATAAAATAAATAATAATAATAATAATAAAAAGAACTACCCTGAAGTGCCTGGGTGGCTGTCTGTAAACCATGAGACCCTTGATCTTATGGTTGTGATTTCAAGCTCCATATTGGGCATAGAGATTACTTAAAAAAAAAAAAACTACCATAAATGTTTACTAATGAACTAATAATTCTATGTAGAATTCTGTAAATAAGTTACAATTACTAAAATCTAAGGAGATAAGAGAATTTTATTTAAAAATAAAAGCATAATGAGGAGTATAAAATAATGTGTAATAAGTGAAGAGTGTGGCATGGTGGTTAAGGATACAAAATATATTTCTTCAAAATATATTCTAAATTTGACCATTTTGGGCACCTGAACCTGGGCGGCTCAGTTGTTTAAGTGTCAGCCTTTGGTTCAGGTTGTGATCCCAGGGTCCTGGGATGGAGCCCCACATTAGGCTCCGTGCTGAGGCTGCTGCTTCTCTCCCTCTTCCTCTGCTGCTCTTCCTGCTCATTCTCTCTCTCTCAAATAAATAAATAGAATCTTTAAATAAATAAACAAATAAATTTGACCTTTTTCACCACCTTCCACTTTTACCTGTACTATTGTATTTCTAACAGATCTCTTTGCCCACCCCCTACGGTTTTATTCTTCACACAGTGGACAGCATGATCTTTCAAAAATGCGTATTTCACATTATTCCCTAGTTCAAGTTGCATGTTGGCTTCCCATTTTACATATAATAAAACTGAAGCATCTCACTGTAGTTTATGAAGGCCTGTATCATCTGCCCCTGCTACTTCTCTCCAGCCTTGTCTTTTACCACACTCCCCCTTGTTCACTATGTTCCAGCCACACTGGCCTTGCTGTTCTTAGTGGATGAAACTTTTTCCTGCCTCAGGGCCTTTATACTTTCTCTTTTTTTCTGCCTGTTCTGCTCTTTCCCAGATATTTGCATGGCTTTGTCCTCATCATTCAGGTCATAGCTCAAATGTCACCTCCATAGGTAGGGATGCCCTGCCCATCTGCCTAAGATTGCCTCCCCAAACCTTTATTTTACCACTCTGAAAATTATAGAATTCATTTGTTAATTTACTTGCCTATTATAATTGTTTCCTGTTGCCCTCTGAAAGATAAAAACCATCAGAAGAGTGAGGACTTTATTTTGTCTCTATTCCGGCTTCCGTTTTTCTAGTCTTCATTATAAAATTATTTTTCTCTCTTTTATGATTTTACTTATCACTTTCTTCATTTCCATTTTCATTTACCTTCTTATCATATCCACTTTTCCCATTTAGGAAGGTTAAATCAATTTTGGAATTCATAGGGACCTGCTGTTCTAATCATTTTTAAAGAACAGTGTGTTTTCATACAGAGGATTCACATTCCAAAGTTCCCTGGCTCATTCAAAAAACCATTGAAATAACAAATATTTTTGCCAAAATCATACATGCCATAATAACTGGCTCATTCACTTCTTAGAATTCTATGAAACATTGCCCCATAGCAGACAGTGTTGCTTTGCCATGTGGGGTGTGTGTGTGTGTGTGTGTGTGTGTGCGCGTGCGCTCATCTAGGAATGTATGTAGGAATTGACACTATTCTTGGAAAGAGGCATACCTGCTTATAGCACATTTCACCTTTCCTCATGTCCCACATTGTCATATTTCTTTTATCCTAAATAACTGGAATGAAAATGTTTATTTTTATCTTAAATGAAAGAGGCTACATCTCCTTGGCATAGCCCTTACAAAGTCCTGCCCATTTGCCTGCTTGCCACTGATTGGCATGACTACATCTTGGGTTCTGGGTTTAGCTGTTCTCTCTCTGTTGCAGTTCATTTTTCTCTTCTGTTGCCTAATATAATACAATGTGCAGAAAATCACTGGCACTATTTCCTGGGTATATATTTTGAATTTTCCCAGCAACTCTTCAAGTCTGTTGAGCATTCTCATTCCTTCTCTGTGCTCCTGTAACTTGGTATATATGCCATACTTAACACATTGCTCTTTCTCGGTTTTGCAGGTCGTGTATTCGTCCTTACCCACCACTGCCCAGCCCAGAATGGGCTGTCAGTTATGTTCGTCAAATGAATGCTTTGTGACTATTTTTATTTTCCTTTTGAGCTTCTGATCTTTTGGTTTGGGGATCCATATTTCTACAGGTATAGTCAAGTGTAAAGGGGGTATGTGTCACCCTGACTTCAGAGAGAAGACCCTCCCCACAAGACAGATGTCTCTGACTATGCAGTGCAGCTTGCCCATGTAAACCTCTTGCATTGTTTGGAGATTCTATCCCATGCCAAGAATCTAACCACCCACAAGCAGGCACATTGCTGTCCAAACAGATGGACAAGGAAGATAGGCAGGCCAAAGCCCATGGATGAATATGAAATAAATCGGTACAGAGAAGCCAAGAGTGTTGGAAATGAATGCTAGTCCTTGCCACACAGCTTCCAACATAAGGATGGACCAGTGTGGTTGAGGTTTTGACACTGAGCTGCAAACAAAGGAAAAGGTAAAAAGTGTGAATGAAAGAACAATGAGGTTGATGTTTTAGCAGGTATATGAAAGGCCCCAAGAACATAGGTAGTCTGAAATGTTCAAGTCAGCTTAGCAGGGGGAGTTTGTGTCATCTTCAGCTGGGTCAGTTCTGAGAATCCTCATTTGTCCAATCACCCATCAACAATCACTTAGTTATTCATTCAACAGCTATTTATTGAGCATCTAACATGTGCCAGACACTGATAGGTCCAGTAGGTAAACATCCAGGAATAAGATTCACATAGTCTCTTCCCTGTAAGAACTTACATTACATAATTAATTACATAATTAGTTATTAATTGCAGCTTTAAATGCTATGAAGGAGAAGTACATGGAATTAAGATGATGTATAATGGAGCCTCTTAGTGTGGTGGATCTGGCAAGATGTCTCTGAGGAAGTGATATTTAGGCTGAAATCTGAAGAATGTATGGAAGTTGAAGTGGGAGTGGGGTGTGGTGGGGCAGAGAACAGGAGAACATTCTTGAGATAATAATATCCATCTTATAATGTGTCTTTGAAGTGGTAATTAACTGTTTAAACTCTTTAGAAGGAGAATTCACTCCCTCCAGAGGCAATACTTGGATTGCTCTGTCACTAAGATCTTCATTTTGAACCAAAATCTGTCTCTCTGAAGCTCTTAACCTTTGGTCCTATATTTATTTCTTGGGATCTTATAGAACAAGCCAACTCCTTGAGAGAGCAGTGGTGTTCTTCAAGTTTTCTCTCCTGCAGGAAAGTTATTTAACTTCTCTAAGTCTCAGATTTTTTTCATCTATAATTCAGGCTGATTAATAGTATCTACCTCCCAGTGTTGATGTGAAGATTACATATGAAAGACTCTATATGAAGTGCTTGATTTGATGCCTGGAACATACTGTTAGCTATCATCATGATTGTTATTATACAAAAGCCATTTGTGTACTTGTCTTTACTATTGGGCTGTATTCTTCTTAAGGGTATGGACTATGGAGAAAGCATGGATTTTAGAATCAGACAAATTAATAAATCTGCCTGTAATATGTACTAACTACAGGTATGTAACCAATTATTATAAATATTGTAAAAGTATAAATTTTTTTGAAGATTGTTAAAATGATATCTGTATTATTGCTCACAATTATTGCAAGGAATAAAAGAGATAATCCGAGTAAAGATACCAACACAATATTGTGCATTTAGTAATCAGTGCTCAATTAATGTGTGCTTCCTCTCCTTTTTATGGTCCCACAGTGATTTTCTCAGAACATAGTTGCTTACTTGTGCATTTATAATTCAACACCCACTGACTTCCAAAAAACATTAGGCCTATTGGGTAGTAGCTAATAAATATTTGTGAATGCATGGATTGGGCAAATGAATGAAATTTGCCTTCTTAACAAACTTTCTCATATGGGAGCAAGTGGAGATTTCCCCAGCAAGAAGCAGAAGCTCAGTGTCTTATAGATGAAGCCTGGAAAGATTACGGAAGACTTATCCAGGTACTGAGACTGGTCTTTTGGGGCCAGGAACCCTGCTCATGCCTCAAGCTACCTGTAATGAAAAGTCCTATGTCTGTCACCTGTCTCAGAGATCTGTCCTGAGGATTAATGAGATAATGTCTGAAGAGCCTTGCGAATTCTTTGGAAGGAAATTACAGGTGAAAGTCTCATTCCACAGAATTTGGCTACTAAGAAGAATTCTGAATAACAAAGCTGTGATTGAGTTGTGACTTTAAAAATTGTTATTTTGTTAAGGGGCACCTGGCTGGCTCAATCAGTAAGAGAACATGACTTTTGATCTCAGGGTTGTGGGTTCGAGCCCCACGTTGTGCATAGAGATCACTAAAAAAAATAAAATCTTAACACAATGTTGTTTTGTTGATGTTCTTTATAGCTACTTTTAGAAACTGAATTAGCCTAAGGGACACGTTCTTTCTCAGGTCCTCACACTTCTAACAGTTACTCTAGAACAGTCTCAAAGACCCTTGAGGATTGTCTGTTATCACCTGGGTCTTTGTTAAAAATACAATTTCCTGGGCTTCAACTTCAGAACTACAAATTTGCAAGACTCCAGGAAGCACCATTTATATGCAATACAATGTGAATGGTGCCCCCTGGTGTTGTTCAATGTGGTAGCAGTGCTTTCCTGAGACTGACTGAATGGGGATTTTTACATTTTTAACAAGCAGTTCAGGCACATTAGCATTGAGAACCACTGTCAACATTCAAAAAAGTGTGATTGTTGTTTCCTTTATGGTTGGAGGAATGGGAGGTTCCTGCAGGAGAAGGGAACAGCTGAGTGACAATGAGCTCTTCACACTTTCACTCTGAGTAATAATAAACAAATTAAGAAAATAATAGCTAACATTTATTAAGTAACTTTATTGATGTCAGGCAAGGATAAGGCACTTTATAGGCATTATTTCATTTCATCCTTATAATAGCATCTTGAGGTAAGTGCTCTTATTATCTCCATATTATAAATGAGTAAGATGAAGTTCAGAGAACTTAGTTCTGGTATATAATAAGTTTTCAAGAAACATTAACTATTTTTTCCAAAGATTTTATTTTTAAGTAAACTCTACATCCAACATGGAGCTCAAATTTACAACCCCAAGATTGAGAGTTGCATGCTCTAATGACTGAGCCCGCTGGGCGCCCCAAGAAATGTTAACTATTATTATAAGTGTATCTGTGAAAATACTTTCTAAAATGTAAATCCACTCCTTTAACATCCAGATAAGAGAAGCAGCATTGATAATGAATGCTGATGGGAAATGGGCAGTAGGATAGACTTGGGTGGGCAGAGTCTGAGGGTGACAATTACCTATGGAAAGGAGAGTAATGAGGTGAGGAGGAGGTGAGGAGGAGTTGAATAAAAACTTGTTTCATCCAGTCAACCTTTCTTTTTTTTCAAGAGTAGGAGAGGAAACTTAATTCTTCTCACCTCATCCAAAACTCAGCAGGTTTATATCACTTGTCTATATAGGATAAGTAATAAGTTGTGGGTTAGCCTATTATTGTACTTCCTTCAGAAAATCTTTTCTAGGGGCACCTGGGTGGCTCAGTCGGTTAAGTATCTGCCTTCCGCTCAGGTCATGATCCAGGGTCCTGGGATCGAGTCCCGCATCGGGCTCCCAGGGAAGCCTGCTCCTCCCTCTCCCTCTGCCTGCCGCTCTCCCTGCTTGTGCTCTCTTTCTATCTCTCTGTCAAATAAATAAAGTAAAATCTTAAAAAAAAAAATCTTTTCTAGTAAACTCACAAGTGAACTTTTGGAACATAATCTATTCATAAATATGAACTATGACAGGGCATATCCTGTAAGAGCCCTTTGCAGTATGCACATTTAACCAGAGGCTATAAACACTGGTCAATAATATTTAGAGAATTAGAGATTCATGTACAGTTCCATTATGGCAGAGATCACCAGCAGTCTATTAAAATATTGTCCTCTTCTTCCTGGATCCAGAGCTTGACTATATTTTTGGGTTTCTCTTGCAATTGGATGTGGCTATGTGATGTGGAATTCTTTCCTCGGATACAGCATGGTCCACTCTCTCACCTCTTCAGGTGACGTCCTTCAATGTTACCTTCTCATTTAGACCTTTGCTAACTAGCCTATTTAAAATTGCACTGGTTCCATAACAACCCAGCACTCCCAATTTCCCCTGCCTTATTTTTTTCCATAGTATTTATTATTTGACCCACCACAAACATTTAAATTCTTTTCTTCATTGTCTGTTTTCTCCCATTAGAATGGAAGCTTCATGAAGGTAAGAATTTTTGCCTGTTTTGGTAACTGTTGGCAAATAGTAGTCACTCAATAAATATTTTTTGAGTATTGTAGAATGACTATGTACCATGGACATACCAACATAGTCTAAAGATGTATATATTACATATATATATTACAAATAATATGTGCTCCACTGGGTAAGTGTAATTCCTCTCTCTCTCACCAAATATTAGCTCATTCCCAAGATGATTCTCAGAACTTAAAAAAAAGTTCTAATTTTATTGTACAGCACTCTATTTTTATAACCATTTTGACAGAAAAACTTTTTCTCTTTTTTAAGACTTTATGTATTTGACACAGAGTGAGACAGCGAGAGAGGGAACACGAGCAGGGGAAGTGAGAGAGGGAGAAGCAGGCCTCCTGCTGAGCAGAAAGCCTGCCCTGAGGCTGATCCCAGGACCCTGGGAGGACCCTGGGATCATGACCTGAGCCGAAGCAGAGCACTTAACAACTGAGCCACCCAGGCGCCCCAGGCAAAAATGCTCTTGTTTTTATTCAAAATATTATCATATTATAAAGGACACATATACATTATTGATAATTTGGAAAGCACGGAAAGTTACAAAAAAGAAAATACGTATGATTCATAACTTCAGTATTCAGATACAACTATCCTTAACATTTTAATGTGGTTCCTTGTAGTCTTTTTTCTAGCCATGTATTTATTTTTTGCAAAAAATTAATTATACTGTATGTATTTTGTATCTTGCTTTTTAAAAAGATTATTCTTTTTAATAGTTGCGTCATATTCTATTACATGAAAGTCTCATAATTTATTATACCATTTTTTTTAAAGATTTATTTATTTGACAGAGAGAGAGAGAGATCACAAGTAGGCAGAGAGGCAGGCAGAGAGAGAGAGAGGAGGAAGCAGGCTCCCCGCTGAGCAGGGAGCCCGATGCGGGCCTCGATCCCAGGATCCTGAGATCATGACCTGAGCCGAAGGCAGAGGCTTTAACCCACTGAGCCACCCAGGTGCCCCTATTATACCATTTTTAAAATTTTTTGATATTTGGGTTTCTAACAGTTTGTAGTATGAATGATGCTGTGATGAAGATCTTTATAAGTACTTCCTGAATCTGAATATTTCCTTAAGGTAAACTTCTAAAATGGGAATTATTGGCTAATAAGTCTGAAGTTTTTGTTTGCTTTGCTTTTTACTATGAAAAATTTCAAAACAAGAATGTAGAAAGAGCAGTATAACAAACTAATATTTTTTTTCAAAGATTTTATTTATTTATTTGACACAGAGAGAGAGAGAGAGAGATTACAAGTAGGCAGAGAGGCAGGCAGAGAGAGAGGAGGAAGCAGGCTCCCTGCCAAGCAGGACCCTGAGATCATAACCTGAGCCGAAGGCAGGGGCTTTAACTCACTGAGCCACCCAGGTGCCCAACAAACTAATATTTTTAATCACCTAGGTTATATAGTTAACATTTGCCATATTTGCTGCTTCTATTTTTTAAAATAATTTTTTAAAGTCTCTAATGGATAAAGACTTTTTAAAGGTTGTTTAAAAATCATAACCGTATTATGATGTTTACATAATAAAACAAATAATAACTCCTTATTATCATGTTTGGCCCTTTTTTAAATAAAGATTTTATTTTTAAACAATCTATATACCCAGTGTGAGCCTCCATCTCACAATCCTGAGAGCAAGCATCTCACACTCCACTGACTGAGCCAGCCAGGTGCCCCTTGTTTGTTACATTTAAGTCTCTTTTAACTTTTAATACTTTCTCTTTTTTTTCCCTTGTGCCATTTAGTTGTTGAAGAAATGGAGAATTGGTCACATAGACTTACCCATACTCTAGTTTTATCTGATTGCATTCTCATAGAGTTATTTAATACAGTCTTCTATCCATTGTATTTTCTATAACTTTAGAGCAGTGGTTCTCAGACTTAAGCATGCATCAGAATCACCTGGAGGGCTTATTAAAACATTGCTGGGTCCACTTCCAGAATTTCTCAATCAGTAGATCTGGGTGCACATGAGAACTTGCATTTCTAACATGTTTCCAGATGCTGCTGCTGTTGCTGCTGGTCCAGAGAACACATTTTGAGAATCACTGCTTTAGAGAGATTAGATCCCTTTAAAAAAATCACTGGATTCACAACTTAAAAAAAAAAAAAAATATATATATATATATATATAGAGAGAGAGAGAGAGAGAGTAATGTACAATAGAATGACTATACTTAATAATATTTTATCATATACTTGTTTTAGAGAGAGAGTGTATGCACGTGTGTGAGTAGGAGAGGAGGGAGAAGAGACAGAAGGAAAGGGAGAGAATTTTAAGCAGGCTCCACCCCCAGTGCAGAGCCCCACATGGGACTCCATCTCAGAACCCTGAGTTCATGACTGTGAACTGAAATCAAGAGTTGGACACTTAAGCGACAGACACCCAGGTGCCCCGTTATTTAATTGTATATTTGACAATTGCGAAGAGAGTATATCTTAAAGTTTTCATTTCAACAAAAAAATGTAGATATATGGGCGCCTGGGTGGCTCAGTCGTTAAGCGCCTGCCTTCCGCTTAGGTCATGATCCCAGAGTTGTAGGATCGAAGCCCACATTGGGTTCCCTGCTTGGCAGGAAGCCTGCATCTCCCTCTCCCACTCCCCATGCTTGTGTTCCTTCTTCCTCTGTGTCTCTCCCTGTCAAATAAATAAATAAATAAATAAATCTTTTTAAAAAATGTAGCTATGTATAGTGATAGATGTTAACTAGACTGTGGTAATCATTTCAGAATATGTGTAAATATCAAATCATTATATTATACACCTGAAACAAATATAATGTTATATGTCAATTATATCTCAAAAATATATATAGTAAGAAGATTTTCTTAAGGAAGTATGTATTGGTTTTGCTATTAGGATTGTTTCTTTTCATCTCGCAATTTTTTATTTTGAAAAACTTTAGTATTATAGAAAAGTTAAGAGATCTTGGAACTTTTATTTTTTTTTTTAAAGATTTTATTTATTTCACAGAGGGAGAGAGATCACAAGGAGGCAGAGAGGCAGGCAGAGAGAGAGGGGGAAGCAGGCTCCCCGCTGAGCAGGGAGCCCAATGCGGGCCTCAATCCCAGGACGCTGAGATCATGACCTGAGCCCAAAGCAGAGGCTTTAACCCACTGAGCCACCCAGGCACCTGAGATCTTGGAGCTTTTAAAAGGTTTTTGCTTTCCAGAAAGGGAGTAATGTAAGCAGTGTGTAAGTTTGTTCACTTTACCATATCCTGTCCCCAAATAAGTATTAATTATGAAACAAATCTTGATTCATTTGATGGATAAGAAAAAAAAGGATTTCTTACTGTATTTTAATTCAGAATTATTGGGTTATTGGTGAGATTTAAACTTAAAATACTATAAATAATAAAATTAGCCAATTCTCAGCCTGGTTCTATGAATTGTTCATCTCTTTTAACCACTTTTCTACTAGCTGTTTGGTGTTTTTAAAAAAAAATCTGGACCTGTGGGCTCATTACATATTAAATATAGCTCTTGTTTCTCATATTTGTAATAGATTTTTTCCAGTTTATTGATTTATTTTTCTCCAGGTTATTATTTAAGTTTTTCTTTTTTGAAATTTAAGTTTATTTGTCATCAAATCTTCGGACTTATTTCTTTCATTATTTTGAAGAATCCTTCCCAATCTAACTATTCACTTATACTTTTTTCTAGTGTTTACATATTTATTTGTTTATTTATTGCTATAGTGAACTGTGGTATCCAAATGGAATTTATGTGAGTGTTCCAGGAGAATTCTTCTTTTGGATGATTAACTTGTGGAGTACAGTAGAATTTTGGGAGTAGCCCTTCAATGCCTGAATTTACTATTAGAGAGACAGGACAGTATACATCAGGTAACTTATCTGTGAACCATGGAAACATTTGAAGAAGTAATGCAGACAATACACTGAAGAATCATTTGTCACTAGTAATTTCAGGCAGTCAAAAAGAGCTGGGAGAGTATATGAATCATGACGTAAGAACTGTGAAGGGCAGGCATTTGAATCTAGTCAGTGGCTATTATTAAACAAGCTGCTCAAATGAGATACAAATTTTATGCCAAGAAGGGCATGTCTGCAGAACAAATCATTCTGGTTTGTGTCCAGGCTTCTGTAATATAGGAAACTTTTTCATTGATCTTTGTGCTCTCAGTTTTTGCATCCTTTTCATTCTGTCTTTTATCCCTAACTCTTGGTTGTACTAAATCATAGTATCTCTAGTTGTGAAAAATTTGGCTTCTGCAATTTACATGAACTGCAGGGGATGTAAAACAAAGCTGTAACATGACAGCAGTTGAAATAAAAATCTGCCATTATTGGGGTTCAGTGATTTGAAAGTTTGCATGGATGTTAAACATCTGAAGTCTTGGGATAGTAAGCTGCTAACTCAGTCCAAAGAACGTGAGACTCTTGATGATGGAGGTTGTGAGTTCAAGCCCTACATTGGGGGTAGAGTTTACTTTAAAAAACTTTGAGGTCTTGATTTCTAACTGACAAATAAAAATGCAACTTTATTTAATAAAAGTGCTTTAACCACCATGCAGCATGTAGGAAAAATGTTAAAAGATCTTTCCCAAGATCTTTGCACTCAGGTAAAGAACATTTGTANAAGTGCTTTAACCACCATGCAGCGTGTAGGAAAAATGTTAAAAGATCTTTCCCAAGATCTTTGCACTCAGGTAAAGAACATTTGTACTTTGGTATATTCTTAGCACTATGAAAACTACTTTGGATCTAGCTACCCATCTCTTACCAATATCCCAGTTCCCAAATAAATATTGAGATAGTTAAGGGAGAGAAGTAATAATATAATTCATTACACAATTATTGTGATGCAATTCCTAAATATGTTTTACTTTATTTAATATTACTAATTTCTGTAATATAATTATTGTTTTTTCCATTTTACTGAGGAAATAAAGGCCCAGAGAAACTTAGTAACTTATTCAAAGTCTTATGGCCATTTAAATGGATAACTGGAATTTATTTTTATTTATTTATTTTTTTTATTTTTATTTTTTTTTTTTTAAAGATTTTATTTATTCATTTGACACAGAGAGAGATTACAAGCAGGCAGAGAGGCAGGCAGAGAAAGAGGAGAGAGGAGGAAGCAGNATTCCTAAATATGTTTTACTTTATTTAATATTACTAATTTCTGTAATATAATTATTGTTTTTTCCATTTTACTGAGGAAATAAAGGCCCAGAGAAACTTAGTAACTTATTCAAAGTCTTATGGCCATTTAAATGGATAACTGGAATTTAAACTGGGATCTGTATGCCTGAGATCCAAAGCATATGCTTTCTCTTCCACTACATTCCACATTTGAACTTTTATCTATAGACAAATATCATAATTCAAATATTTACAAAACCAGGCAGCGAAGGTAGAGCAGGCCAGTCAGGGACTAATATGAACAAGAAAGCTCATGCTTTGGTCAAAGAGGGAAGCTGCCAGTCAACTTCCACCAGTCATTTTTATGTTAGAATGTAGGTTTAATGTTTCTGGATCTTCTGAGTTTTTAAAAGAAACCAGAAGCAGCACTTTTTAAAGTCATTTTTAAAAAAGATTTATTTACTTACTTTAGAGAGAGAGAGCGAGAGAAAGCACAACAGCCAGGTAGTGGGAGAGGGAGAGAACCAGGAGAGGTAGCTGGAGAGGCAGAGAGAGTCTCAAGCTGACTGCATGCTGAGGGCAGGGGTTCTAGAACAAGGGGTTCGATCTCATGACCCTGAGATCACGACCTGAGCCCAAACCAAGTGTTGGCTGCTTAAGCAACTTTGCCACTCAGGTACCCCTAGAAGTAGCACTTTGATTTGAAATCCGTCAATGTTTAAATTTTTTAAATTAATTAAAAATTGTTCTAATTGTGTACACAAAATGTGTCTGTTGGCCGTATTTAATCCTTGACTTATACTTTGCTTTAACTAAGTACTTTCAAGTGTGACAAGGGATTAATCAGAACATCATTGTCCATTAGAAATATAATGCCATCTGTACATATAAATTCAAATTTTCTAGTAGCCACATTTAAAAAGTAAAAAAAGGTGAAATTAATTTTAATAATATTTATATTAATGTATCCCAAGTCTTATTATTTTAACATATAATGAATATAAAAATTATTAATGAGATATCTTGCTTATGGCATATTTCAGTTTGGACTAGCCATATTTCCAGTGCTCTATGGCCACATGTGGCTAGGAGCTACCATATCGAGCAATGTATAAGTATGTACAAATATCCCCCAGGTAAGAACTGTTAATTTAGGAATTTCTTCTATACCAAGAAACAGTGCCCAACCCTAGCTGTTTTAGAGTTTGTCAAAAACCATTGTTTTTCTTCATCAAATGAAGGGGAATTTCCCATCCTTTCACCTATGACAGACTCTATTTGTTAGGATAAATTGGTGAGGATAAATTTGCTTTAATATCTTAGGGATTTTGCATTGAGTAATTTATTAACAAACATGAAATTTTCTCAATAAATGTCAAGTAAACAAGACAGTAAAGGATACAAGCTTTTCAAACTGATAATTAACATTCTGAAGCGTAGTATTAAAGTGTTTATAAATTCAATCCAATGAATAGTTTATTAGAATTATCAATTTTATAGATAGTCTATAGAATTATCAATGCTGTTTTGATACAGTAATTCTATTTAAGGAGCCTCTGGATATCAAATTTGTAAAGGTTTTGAATGGAAAGCAGAATGGAGATTAAAAATTACATTCTTTTTTTAAATTAACATATAATGTACTATTTGTTTCAGGGGTACAGGTCTGTGAATCATCAGTCTTACACAACTCACAGCAGTCACCATAGCACATACCCTCCCCAATGTCTATCACCCAGCCACCCTATCTTCCCACCCTCCTCCTGTCCAACAACCTTCAGTTTGTTTCCTGAGATTAAGAATCTCTTATGGTTAGTATCCCTCTCTGATTTCATCTTGTTTCATAAAAATTATATTCTTAGAGAACTCTGAATGTAGGGTTGGATATTTCTCTTTCTATCTTTCTTTCTTTCTTTCTTTTTTTTTTTTTAAGATTTTATTTACTTATTTGAGAGAGAAAGAGAGCACATGAGTTGGGGAGTGAGGAACAGAGGAGGGGGGCAATCAGACAAGCAGACTCCCTGCTGAGCGGTGAGCCTGATGCAAGCCTGGATCCCAGGACCCCGAGATCATAACCTGAACTGAAGGCAGGCACTTAGCCGACTGAGCCACCCATGCACCCCTAGGGTTGGTTATTTCTAATAGATATGGCATATAACAGGTATCTTAGTCATCTCAGGCTGCCACAACAAAATACATAAATTACGTGGCTTAAACAATAGAACTTTATTTTCTCACACTTCTGGAGGCTGGGGAGTCCAAGAACAAGGTGCTGGCCAATTTGGTTTCTGGTGAGAGCTTTCTTCTTGGCTTGCAGATGGGCCACCTTCTCCCTGTATCCTCACATGGTGGAGAGAGCAAACTCTTTGGTGTCTCTTCTTAGAAGGAATCCTATTGGATTAGGGGCCTACCGTTATGATCTCATTTAACCTTTATTACTTTTGTAAAAGCTCTGTATCCTCATATAGTCACACTGGGGGCTATGGCTTCAACATAGGAATTCTTTTTTTTTTTTTTTAAAGATTTTATTTATTCATTTGGCACAGAGAGAGAGATTACAAGTAGGCAGAGAGGCAGGCAGAGAGAGAGGAGAGAGGAGGAAGCAGGCTCCCTGCCAAGCAGAGAGCCCGATGCGGGCCTCGATCCCAGGACCCTGGGATCATGACCTGAGCCGAAGGCAGCGGCTTTAACCCACTGAGCCACCCAGGCGCCCATTCAACATAGGAATTCTGAGGGGACACACTTCAGTTTATAGCAGCAGGTCTCAGAGGTAGATTAAGAATTTCCTTTTCTTTTGTCATGTGTATTTTGTACTTTTTATTTTTTTAAAGATTTTATTTATTTATTTGACAGAGAGAGAGATCACAAGCAAGCAGAGAGGCAGGCAGAGAGAGAGGAGGAAGCAGGTTCCCTGCTCAGCAGGGAGCCCAACACGGGGCTCCATCCCAAGACCCTGAGATCACGACCTGAGCCGAAGGCAGAGGCTTTAACCCACTGAACCACCCAGGCGCTCCTGTATTTTGTATCTTTTCAGATAATGTCAGAATTGGGGCGCCTGGGTAGCTCTGTCAGTTAAGCATCTGACTTTGGTTCAGTCCTGATCTCAGGGTCTTGGAAGTAAGCCTGAGTCAGGCTCCACGCTCAGCCGGGAGTCTGCTTCTCCCTCTCTCTCTGCCTCTCCCTCACTTGTGCTCACTCTCTCTTTCAAATGAATAAATAAAATCTTTTAAATAAAATAAAATAAATGGGAAACAATTTGTCAGAATCAGACAATGTCAAAACTAAAAGCTTGAACTTAGAAGTCCAAAAGGACTTGGAAGTAATCTAATATCCAGGTCTTCAGTTCTTTAATTAGTGGCAGAAATAAGTCAAACACCTAGGACTCCTGACTTCATTTGTAGTGTTCTTTCTATTATTATATTGTTCCTTCACTTGTTCATTCATTCATTTACTCACAAAACAAATATACTGTATTACTGGAGAAGAAAAGACCCAGACCTAGGCTTCAAGGAAAATAGCCCAGGTCTCTTTCATTCTAGTACTAATTTCAGTAGAGGATATATTAAACCATATCTATATTAATATTAATAATAATAGCTATTAGCCCTTAAGTACCAAAAGTATATCAGGCTATGCCAAGCACTTTACATACATTATCTATTTTAATCCTTACAACAAGTTTGTGAATATTTATTACATACTTGTTTTATAGGTGAAGAAGAGTAACTTAACCAAGGTCATGGAAAGTGACTGCACTAACTGATTCAGGCCTATATGACGCCAAAGCCCAGGTTTTTCCAGGTGAAATGGAGATATTTTCTTTGGAACTTGTCAACATATCATCTAAATATTGTTAGCTTTTTGAGATTGAGCTAGTGTATAGGACACAGAGCCAACATTTAAAGGTCAAGTTAAATTTGTCTAGCTCTAGAGATGGGGGAAAGAGGCCTGTGTGTACAATAACCTTGCAAAGGAGGTTTGCTTATTGTGAATAGGAAACTTAGATTCAGAGAATCAAGTTTTTCTTAGGCCAGTTGACTATGAATGAGGTGGTAGAACTAATATTTGAACCCATCGTTACTGACTCTACTGCTCTGGTACTCTGAGAGGAATTACTGAGGTCATGGCAAGACTGTTTTCCAAACGTTTCTGAAGGTGGCTGTCTGCAAGCCATGCCGTTTAAAAGCTACATAGATTGCTTTCTTAGACAAGCAAGGGACTATGGTAGAGCCAAAGGAGACCCAAAGACAATTAGTTTGCAAATCAAAGAGGCCTACTGATCCGGATGCTTCATCAGAAGGCACAGGGCAGGGGGTGACAACTGGGTTAGAAGCAGAGAACTTACATCAAGTGAGCCAGCTGGAGTAGAAATATGAGACTTGCCTAGAGAGATTTCCTGAGACAGCAAGTCCCCTTTTATAGGTACTTTGTGGCTTTCACAGTGAGTGGGGAGGGAGTAGTTAAGGCTTCTGAGCCAGATTGGCCACCTGTCAGTCCTTATCACCATTTCATTTGGTTAACACTTAGCCCCTCAGGGGGCCTGTGGTGAAGAACACACTTGCCATATCCTCTGTAAAGTTCTGCTTGACTCTTTATACTGTCAGTTTTTCATGGTGTTCAATCTAATTGGGATCTAAATCAGCCATTTTTTAGGTGGTTGATAATGCTGGTATGCAACATTAACAAGGGAGCAACTTTTCCATTGATCACTGTGACTTATTGTAGGTATTTGTGAAAATTCCAGAGCCTATTTATGACATTTGCAGAAAGCTTTATTCATTCAGTGAGCTTACTGATTATCTACTCTGTGTCAGGTACTGCTTCGTGGACTAGAGTTACACTAGGACACCACACAGAGGAAGGTACCTTCCATCATGGAGCTTACTTGGAGTTGGGTCGGGGTGGGGAGATAATAATAAAACATATATAGTAAGTAAGTAAATTATTTAGTATGTTAAAAGGTGGTAAGTATATAAAAAAGGTAGCACGCCTGGCTGACTCACTCAGTAGAACGTGTGACTCGATCTCAGGGTTGTGAGCTTGAGCCCCATGTTGGGTGTAGAGATTACTTACAAATAAAATCTTTAAAAAAAGAAGTTAACTTAAAAAAATAAGTATATAAAAAAAGAAAAAGTAAAGGTAGTGTAAGGGAGGAGATGGAGGTTGCAATTTTAAAAAGAGTGGTCATTAGATTTAAAATTAGAAATAGCAATTAGGAAAGATACAAGTAGGAAAAAATAGAGCACGGAACAGGGATGGGGAGGGTTCAAATTGCAATCTTTAAATTGAGTGCTCATCAGAACTAGACTTATTCATGTTAATTTGACTTTCACAGAGCAACCCCATGTCATTATTTTCATTGTTCATATTAGAAAATAGACTGTCATAGATTTATCTTCTTCTCTTTTTTTGGTCTCTTCTCCATTTCCCCTTTCTCTTTCTTCCTCCTTCTTTTTATTATTTCTTCATTCTATCTTCCGTTTTCTTGAAACAAAAAAATCGGAAGCCATGGTGTTTGCCCTCAAGAAACTTATAGTCAAGGAATAAAGATAGCCTCAGGATAACAATTTGGGAGCAATATGTCAGTGGTGATATGAATGAGCTGTGTTCTTTAAAATAACTGATACATGAATGATCAAAAAGAGTGGGATTATTTAGGCAACATTTGGTGGAGGAATCAGGTTCATTCTGTTCTGGGTCAAAGGAACCAGGAGTTTTATGGGCAAGTTCTTAGAGGCAGAATTTGCAAGGTGTGTTTAAGGATTTGTAAAGACATTGTCTTGGATGGATTGGAAAGATTTAGTTGGATGAATGATCTTGGAGGAATAATGGAATGGAGGAGTGTAAATTAAGTGTAAATTAAAGACATAGAATGCTGGCCTGAGAGAGTTGGAATTTTTTCCATACTTTATAGAAAGAGCTGAGAAAATAGAACATGGAACTCTCTGAATCTTAGTTAAAGCCACTGAACCATGTTGAGTAAAGAAATGACCTCTTCAACCTTACTAAAAATTAGAAAGTACTTACTGTTCCCAGACTTCTGATTTATTATATAGATTAAAATATAGGAAGTATGTGTGTGTGTGTGTGTATATATATATATATAGAGAGAGAATATAGTTATATTTTAATGTAATTCAGCAAATTTATTTTATATAAAACAATTTTCAANGTATATATATATATATAGAGAATATAGTTATATTTTAATGTAATTCAGCAAATTTATTTTATATAAAACAATTTTCAAAAAATACATTTAAAAACCATCTAGATACTGATTTTATTGCATTATAAAAAATTGAGGGACACAATCGAAATATTTAAATAAATTGTGAGGGGTGGAGATAGGGCTTAAGATCACTGTCCATGGTGTTCCTTAGTCACTTAAAGGCTCTGGGTACAAAAGTCTTTACCATGAAGCAGTAGTGTACTTCATTTAGTAGAAATAAATCATAGAAAAGATAAGCTTTTATACACAAAGTGTTATTATATTATTATTAATTTCAATTACTTATAAAAATCTCATTTTGAATTACACAAAAGTTCTTTAAAATTGATAAATTCCAGAAGACAAGACTTAGAACTAAGTATCTGTCTAAATAATTTATTATCAATAATTAGGTTTCCATTTCTCCACAGATAAAAAATATCTGGATATAGTTTTCTTAATATATATAATAAACCACATTTATAGTACATGGAATAATAATATAATATATGAAATATGGTTTATTATATTATATGTGAATATAGTTTTCTTTGGGGATGTCTAGTTCCATTTCTTTCCTGCTTATTTAAAATCTCACTCTGTTGCTTGTTGATTTTCTCTCTTTGATAGTGTTCTTCTTAGTTTGATGTTTCTTTTATATTCAATTGACTGTACGAACTATCTTTGAAGTTATAGAGAAAATTCAAGATTGATACATATTTTTCAAAAAACTGAAACAGAATCTAAAATAGAGTGCCCTTGACCTCTACCTAAATGTCCCTTTTAGCAACGCAGTAATAGAGTTCTTTGCATTTCAACTCCTACTTATTTTAGTCTTTATGTTTCTGCCCATTCATTTCATGCAGCTCCTGGGTTGACTTTTCAATGGACAAGCTGAACAGTTTACCACACATCCCATCATTGAGCATTTTTCCAGTACAACTTCCCAAGAGGGGAATTCTTTTTTCTTGGCTGCATGATCCAGGTGTGTTTCTCTCTAGATACATCTTAAAATGTCTTATTTGTGGGTGTTCTAAACTTTTATTTCTTCCCTCTTTTCAGAACTATTTCTGTTGTAGTTGCGTTATTCATTGCCATAGTGCTTGTGACAATGACAGAAGGTAAATATGCTCAGTGGATACTTGGAGTTTACTAATCATTTCATTCTGTTACTGCTGATTTCTAGTTTTTCTGGCTAATAATGAGATGGGACAGGAATAACATGGAAAAAAATCTAAACAAAACTCTACTTAACCATTATTTCTGAAGCACATCCAAATCATATATGATATATACATACTGAAATTTATTTTAAAGAAGGATATATGATAATATAGGAGGACATTCATTTACAGTGTTAGATGGAAAAGGAGGTAACAAAACAGGAAGTAAAAATTATGTACCTGCATAGANTTCTGAAGCACATCCAAATCATATATGATATATACATACTGAAATTTATTTTAGAGAAGGATATATGATAATATAGGAGGACATTCATTTACAGTGTTAGATGGAAAAGGAGGTAACAAAACAGGAAGTAAAAATTATGTACCTGCATAGAAAAAAAAAAGATACCAAAATTTCAAAAAATTTATTTCTAGATGGTAGAATTCCCACTAATTTTTTTCTCTTTTTTGGGGAGGTCTGTATTTTCTGCAATTAACATGTGTTATCTTTTTAATAAGGAAAAAAGTTAATGTTATTTAATGTTATAAACATGTGGGGCACCTGACTGGCTTAGTAGGTAAAACATATAACTCTTGATCTCAGCGTCATAAGTTTAAGCCCCACAGTGGGCATGGAGCCTACTTAAAAAAAAGTTATAAATGTGATGTTATTTATAAAAGGTAACCTTTGCTGATTATGATACAAATTTGATATTCTAAACAAAAGTACTCTAGTTGAAATGCCTACCTTAAAAGCAAACAAACAAAATCAACTATCTACTACTTTAACTTCTATCCTTCCACCAGTTACTGACAAGTCTAGAATGGACTGATTTGCATTTGTTCATTATTTATTGAACAAATATTTTATTAAGCACTCACTCTGTATAAAGCTAGTCGTAGGTAATGCTGAGTGGCAGTCTTATTGCTGTCCTTGGGGCCTTAATGTCAGGATGCTGATTATAATCTGGCTATAGTATGAGGCAAAACGAAAAAAGAACAAAAATGATATGGGGGGCAGTCTCTGTTTCTGCACCTTTTTACTTGTAGACCATGTGAGATATTATAACCCAAAATTTTAATTAGAAAAATATAGTCCCTATAGCTAGTCATAACAATAGTTAACATTTATAAAGCACATACTCTAATATAGATAAGCAGTTCTCAAAGTGTAATTGATCATTCCTTGGGATTCCTGACAATTGAAAAGTCAAAAAATTTCATAATAATACTAAGGCACTATTATTATTATTATTATTATTATTTTTTACTGTGTTGGCCTTTCCACTACTGATGTAAAAGCAGTGANCATAATAATACTAAGGCACTATTATTATTATTATTATTTTTTACTGTGTTGGCCTTTCCACTACTGATGTAAAAGCAGTGATGGATAAAACTGTCGGTGCCTTAACATGAATCAAATTAGTGGCACCAAAATGTGCCACTAATGTATTATTATATTCATTATTGCTATGGTAAAACAATGCAATGCCAATTTCATTTAAAAATGCCTAGATGAAGCAATAAAAAATTATTAAATTTATTCAATCTAGACCTTTGATACATACCTGCTCAATACTCTATGCGACAAAATGGAAAATACATATAAAGCACTTCTGATACACACCAAAGCATGATGGCTGTCTTGAGGAAAAATACTTGTGCAAGGGAATAAGCACCTTTTCTCATGGAAAACCATTTTTACTTGAAGGAATAACTGACAGGCAAACAAAATTTATTCAGACATGGGTATTTGGCACACATTTTTTCAAAAATGAATGGAGTGAGCTTGTCACTTCAAGGAAAAACAACTGACAGTATTTGTTGTCAATGATAAAATTTGAACTTTCATATGAAAATTAGAATTTTGGAAGATTTGTGTTCAGCACTGTGAACTTGTCAGCTTCCTAAAACCGAAAGACTTTTCCAGAGAGATTATAGTGCTATTAACAAATGTGATTTTTTTCTTATTGTGTAGTGAAATGTGTCAATGTTTTGAAGATCTGCATAACTCAGTGAGCCAATGCTTTGCGAATGACCAGTGCATGATATTATAAAATCATACGTGAATAAAAGATCCATTCACTGTGCAAGTTAGACCAAGGTATTTTAATGCAACAGGGTATGAAAGTTTATTGATATCATTTCAGATTCCATATCAACTAAACTAACGACTACTTGTCATATTGGTAGAGTATCTGAGAAAAATATCCACAGGTATTGGAAAAGACTGTCAAAATACTCCTCTCTTCTTGAAGAGAGATGACTTCTAGATGACTGTGTGAGGCCAAATTTTCTTTATATTCTTAAATCAAAACCAATAGAAAGGGCGCCTGGGTGGCTCAGTGGGTTAAAGCCTCTGCCTTCGGCTCAGGTCATGATCTCAGGGTCCTGGGATCGAGGCCCGCATGGGGCTCTCTGCTCAGCAGGGAGCCTGCTTCCTCCTCTCCCTGTCTCTCTGCCTGCCTCTCTGCCTACTTGTAATCTCTCTCTCTGTGTCAAATAAATAAATAAAATCTTTAAAAAAAAAAAACCAATAGAAAGCAATAGACATTAAAACCAGATGTTAAAGAGATTCGTGTAAATGGAAAACAGCCATCACTCTTCTCACTATTTTGGGGNAGAAAGCAATAGACATTAAAGCCAGATGTTAAAGAGATTCGTGTAAATGGAAAACAGCCATCACTCTTCTCACTATTTTGGGGTGGGAAACAGTTTTTTCTGTAAAAATGTATTATTTATGTTAATATATTACTTATGTAATTGGTAACAAGGTTTATTATTATTATTTTAAAATTAATGTTATAAAATTCTCAGTTTTAACTTTGAATATCATAAAAATCTATAGATACAACCCACATAAACAAAAGCTCTTTGAAGTTCTCAGATATTTTTGAGAGAATAAAAGGGTTCTGAAACCAAAAAATTTGAGAATTGCTACTCTAGACATTACACAAAGCAATTAACATGCATAATCTTGCTTAATCTTCACAGCCATTCTTAGTATTACATATACTATTATTATTTCCAAGTAATTAGAATTCCAATTATATATACTACTATTATTGTATGTATAAGTAAAAGAAGTACAAACTTAGGAATTAAGTGTAACAATTTGTTTTGAGTGGCAGAGGGAGAGGAAGTTTTCATAGAGGGCAAATTTCAGCTGAGGGATGAATCAGTAGGAAAAGGGAAGAGTGTTTGAGGCAGAGGGCATAGCATTAATAAAGGTTTTATGAATGAATGTCTAGGGCAGAGGTTCCTAGCCTTTTTTGAGCTATGGACCCCTTTGGCAGTCTGGTGAAATCTATTGAATCTTTCTCAGCGTAATGTTTTTATATGAGTGAAACAAAATACATAAGATTACAAAGAAAGGGAATTATATATTATATATGCAATATATATATTGTATATGGAATACCAAAACATTTAAAAACCTGAATTTATGATATAGCAATATATATGCTTTTTCAGTTTATACATTATATTTTTAAAAATATTTATTATTTATTTATTTTAGAGAGAGAGAGAGAAAGAAACAGCACAGTGGGGGAGGGGGAGAGAGAGGGAGACAGAGAAGCAGACTTCCTCCTGGGCAGGGAGTTTGACCTGGGGTTCAATCTCATGACCCTGAAATCATGACCGGAGCCAAAGAGTGGGACACTTAACTGACTAACCCCCCCAGGCACCCCTATATACTTTTTTATTAATGAGTTAAATAACAAGTGAACAATGAAAAGTATTGATGAACATAATATTTCTGCAACAACTATAAAGTGATATGAAAATATCTGTGATTTCTACTGGTGACAAAGGCACAGGTACTGTTAATATTGTGGCTTGTTGTCTACATTTATGATGGAAGGAAATGCTAAATTTCAGTTAAAGTTTAGTGAAAATGAGGATGTAAACTTTTTCCATCCAAGTTCACATACTTGAGGGTCTTTGGGCTCTAAGTAAAGAGTCCCTTGTCTAGAGTAAGTTTCGTGTCCCTTCATTTGTTCTTTCTTTTGGAAGATTTTAATTAATTAATTAATTAATTAATTAATTAATTAATTATGAGAGAGAACACACGCATGTTTTGGGTGCTGGAGCGGTGGAGAGGGCGGGTGGGGAGAGAGACTCCCAAGCTGACTATGCACTGAGCAGGGAGCCAGATGTGGGGCTTGATCCCATGACCCTGAGATCATGAGCTGAGCCAAAAATAAAGGGCCAGATGCTCAACTGATGAGCCACCCAGGTGCCCCTCATGTCCTTTAATTTATGTTGCGGTCCACTATGGGGTCAGGAGGGCTAGTCAATAATGAACAAATAGTGGCAGCCACAGTAATAGCAGTAACAGTAATAGCAGCAGTGGAAGCCACAGTAGTAGTAGTAAAAGTAATAATAACAATAGCAGTAGCCGCAATAGCTACAGAGCACTTAACTACATGCAAGAAGCTCTTCTAAGTGCTTTACATATAAAGGCCAGAAGTCTGGCAGCTCTCCATTAGGAGGGAAGGAAGCTGGATACTCCACAAACTAGGTGAATGAAGAACTAAAACATTAGTCATATTTTTTACGTTTTAGGTTTTCCTTAACTTTCTGGAAAAGGAAATAGAGAAGTCTGGCTCTGAGTTCAAAAATGATTAGAATCAGCTCTAAAATTCTATAATTATTTTAAAGCCATAGGTATTGAAATTTTGAGTTACAGCTTTGTAACTCATGTGAGTATGTATTTTTTAATAGTATTCATAAGAATGTAGGATACGGTATAGCATAGCTAAATTATTCCACAGCCTGCATGAAATATGTATAAAATTATAAATTTGAGGGAAAAGTTATTAACCTAGTTAAAGAGAATTTTACAGTATTTTTATACTTTGAGAACTCCAACTTTTTATTATGTACTTTTTAATTCTAGCTCAAACTAATCATTCATTTCTCAGAAACAGACGGCTTTCTCAGTACCAGCAGTTTAGCTTGAAATATTCTGAACTCTCTCATGTATCTTTTTCTTTACACAACTGCATTAAAAGCCCCTTGAGGACATAAGACAGATCTAACATATATTTTGTATTCCTCCCAGCACCTGGAAGGGTAAGCACTTTGGTGAATAAGTTACTCATAGAAAACTGTAAAAGTCCATTTTGCATCAAGCCTCCATGTTCAGTGTTATTCTAAGTATCCAGACAATGCTATTCCTCTTACATTATCAATGCCATGAAATCTGCTGCTTTTGTGTCTGTTTACATGGTCACCTTGAACTATTTCTGCTGTCACATATTGAAAATTGTTTAAGAGACAAGTTTCTTCTTCTCCGATTGAGGCTGCAAGGAGAAATGATTAAAGAGTACATAACTACAGTGAGCCCAAGTCTGAACAGCATTTGGTTTCCTTAGTATGTAGATTCTTTTGCAATTTAAAGTCCTTTGTTCAACCAGTAAACATGTATTCAATGTCTCCTATGGGTGAGAATATATCAGGTCAGGTACAGAGAGGAGCCAGAGCAAAGTTAGTGAACCTGAGAGAAGGCATGGTGAGGGGGGAGCTTTATCAGTTGTTTGTTTTGCTGAATCTTAGTGTGTACTGGAAGGAGCAGTAGGCAAAGAACTGGACAGATAGGAAAGGAACAGAGAGGATTGGGGTTGTCAGAAATAAAGAGAAAACACCTCTAGCCCCCCACCCCTGCCTGGAGGCAGTTAGGCATTGACTTGGTGTTTTATGACAGTATATGGGGATAAGGGCAAAGAAGGAACAGAGGAATTGCCATCCTTGGAAATTCTGCCTAATGGCCTGATATCAGAGCATTTATCCAATTCACTATGGGCTCTGAAAGAGATTTAGTATAAAGGAGTAAGAAATTTGTTATCTTCTGATTCAATAATCTATAAAATAAAGTCAGTGTGGATGTTCGTATATTTCTACTTGACACAGAGACAGCTCCTATATGAAATAAACTTGATGAAAGAGAATACTTTTTAAAACCATATTTTACTTTTATTATCTAAGTAATAACAGGAAGCATTTATTGAGCATCTGCTATGTGCCACCCTTAATGTTAAGGGCTTTTAAATATTATTTCACTCTCATTACTTATTATGATTGTTGACAACCACTAACATTTATTGAATACTTTCTACGTGCCACGCACTATTCTAAGAGTTTTACATGTATCACTCATCTAACAACCCTATGAGGTCAGTGCTATTATTTTCCTAATAGTCGAAACTAAGGCAAAGAAAAGTTAATAACTTGCCCAAGGTCATACAGCTAGTAAGGATCAGAGCTGAGATTTGATGTCATAGAGGTACTAAGATTCTGCTGTACTTATTAAATGAGGTAATATATGTAATGTGCAGATTGTCTGTTGCATAATACATACCCCAATTTTTTTTTTTAAAGATTTTATTTATTCATTTGACACAGAGAGAGAGATTACAAGTAGGCAGAGAGGCAGGCAGAGAGAGAGGAGAGAGGAGGAAGCAGGCTCCCTGCCGAGCAGAGAGCCCGATGTGGGCCTCGATCCCAGGACCCTGGGATCATGACCTGAGCCGAAGGCAGCGGCTTTAACCCACTGAGCCACCCAGGCGCCCGCATACCCCAATATTTGTCTCCCCCATCTCCCTCCCTGACCCCTCACTGACCTGCTATTAAGAACAACTTTTTAAATTACATGGAGAACCCACACAAATATTCATCTTGCTTTTGGTTTTTTTTAGACTTTTTGATAAAGGTACTTATAAGTCATGAAACATAACAAAAGAAGGAAATCTCCTTTTCTGAAAAGAATGAATACTTAATTTACTTATCTTAAACTGTTTAGTGGCTTAAAGAGTGCAGTTTTAAAACACTTGAAAGGTCCTAGAAGACAAGGGAAGGAGGGAGAGGAACAAATATTGATTGAAAACCTCTTGGCTCCCAAATACTGTGCTAGAAACTTTATGTATGGCTGCTGTTATTCCTCATCATAAGCCCCGTAAGGTATGGATGATCATCTCTATTTTGTGAATAAGACATCTGAGGCTAAAAGAATCCGGGCAGCTTCCTGAAGCCAGAACTATCTCCCGTGTCTCCAAGCCTGCTGCCTTCCTCATAGACATAGGAGCCATGTCTTTGGAATTTTTGATCCTAGAAAGTTTCCAGTTTGGGAGTTCAAATAAGAAAAAGATGATGCTAAATAATTTACTAAGGGTGGATTTTACTGGCAAAAAACACTCTTTTATTCCAAACAACTTCCTGAACAACACAGCTATTTCTACCCTAGTCCTTGGTGACTAAGTTAGGCATCATTTACCTTAATGCTAATCCTTACATTATACATCTCTTAATCAGTTTGGTCATAATTGGGTTGAGCTTACAAATGGTCATCTCAGGAATAATGATTGTCTTTAAGAGGCAGAAAGGAAAGCATCAACATCATTCTTTGCTATCTCTTATCCCTGCAACAACACCAGGAAGGGTCATGGCTCTGATTTCATTCCTATGGGCAGGTAACCAGTGGGAATATAGTAACCTTGCTGTGGGCATGGATCTTGGTTTAAGGTAGCTTCTGTTTTCTTGTTTTCTTTTCTGACTTGACACCCTATTTGAGGCAGAGGAATAACAGTGATATCATCTGCATCCTGCTAGCATAACATTGGTGCCTTGATAGATTAGTATACCCAACGATTTTCTCAGTGAAGTGTCTTCATTTATATAACTTCTTTTATCTGAGGAGTTTAAGGCATTTTTTAAGTATTGCCTCAGTCTTACATAAATGAGCCAGGGTAAAGTAATTCTCACAGATCTGGGCAATAGCATGTGAGTCCACTGATGGGAGACTGATTTATTTGTGTTATTCATCACTGTAGTCCCAGTATCTAGCACAGGGTGCTTAGTAAATACCTATTGTTGAGTTTCTTCCCACCTCAACTGAGGATTGGAAATCAGATCTTACATTGGCCATAGTGAAGGCCAGTTTTTTCTAGACTCATCCCTACCCTTCTTCCCTTTCTTGGAATGCATGGCAGTTTAAAAAGGAGCAGAGTAAACAGAATCAGTCCTTAGCTCATTGCCTACCAACTCTATAAGCAGTTGAGTTCTCACGGTCTGAAATTTCTAACATTTGTGACTTTTTTAAACTTACTTGTCTAAATCTGTAATCACTGTCTACAACTCCTTGTCCGTCTGTCTGATAATTAATTCCCCACCTTCCTGGACCATCTATGCTTAATGCTCAGCTTTGCTTTGTTACTGCCCATGCCCCTATGTCAGAGAATTTGAAACTTTTTCCCCAGTGATTTGTGGATATGGATACTGAAACCTGCACAGACTGGGAGAAATGCAGGTTGATCTCACACTTCCAGAATTGCTACGGGGAGTCTTCTTCCACGATCTCAGAATAATTCATTCAGATAGCAGGCATTGTAGGCATCCTTTTTAAGAATTTTTCTGGGTGTGAGAGATGCAGAAATGTATCAAAAAATCCCTATCTTCAAGGAACCCATAATCAGGAAGAACATAAGCCTGTAACATAAATAACTATAATATAGTAGAAGTATAATAAGAGCTCTGTGAAGGGAGCAACTAATTCTGCTTGAAGGACACAGGAAGAGCTACACAGAGGAGGTTACAGCTGAGGAGTAAGTAGGGGTTACTCTTCCATTGGAACATCCTCTTGGTGTATGGCAGACATAACTGTGGTATTCTTGCCCAGGCCCAAACCCTCCTCCTACAACATGTGACAAGTTCCAAGGGTTTAGTGATATGTTTTATTTTGGTCTTGGTAGGCCACTTTGATTAAGTGGTTTGGAAATGCAAAATATGAGCAACAGTGTCTAATGGACAGCTATTGTGTTTTAATTACCCAAACTTTACTTAGCAAATATTCTACCCCTGAAATCTCCCTGTTAAAGACCACCCCTCTACTCTCTCAGTCCTCTGAAGGCATGTGACTTAAGCTCTGCTAATCAAAGCATTCAATGTCATTGGCCATAGTAATAGCTGGAAGACCAAGCACATAGCCCAATCAGAGCCAACGAGATGGAAACGAAATTTTGCTGAACGTTCTGGAAAGAAACCTACATTTTGCTGCTGGACTTTATGCATGAGAAGATACAAGGTCAGAGGCTGTTCAGCCATATTATAAGCAGGACTGGAACCACTATGGAGGAGGGCAATACTGAAAGTGATGGAAAGTCTATCCTGGTGATATTACTTTGGCCCAAATCAAGCCATGCCAGAAGCTAGAACAACTCTTGGCCTTTTCTACTATATGAGCAAATGAAGCCTCTTTTTGCTTACACCACTTTGGGTTGTATTTTATGTCTTTATTCATAAGTGGTTGAAAGATCTAGAAATGCTTATTCTAAAGAGGAAAAGACCTAGGAGGAACATGAATGCATTCCAAACATTTGAAGGATGTTGGGTAGAAGAATTACTTGAATATTCTGTGTGTTTCCATGGGGTGAAGCTAGGATAGATGTTTCGGGTGGTCAGATTTCAGAGCAATATAAGTAATAACTTTAACTCTTGGGGCTCTAGCCAATGAGAGTAGCTGGAAGATTTGAACATCGTATTTAGGGAAAAACATGAGAGAGTGAGTGGAAGAAACATGCCTGCAACCCCCCTCCCCCCGCCCAACCCCATGTTAAAAGCATCTTGAAATGGAACAAGACAATTTAAAAGTGGTCTCATTCATCTTTTTAAATGTATTGAGATTTTAATACTAGGGCTTTTATTTAGCTTTAGAATTCCTCAAAGTCAAAGAGAATATGGCTATTTGCTAATTTACTCCTATTTCTCTAAACAAACTGTAGACTGTGACCCGTTGGTGGGCCATGCAATCAGTTTGGGCATTTGGAACTGTCACTCTTTCAGTGAAAGAGAAGAGAATCGTATATAACAAGGGTACAAGTCATTTTGTGAAACTTTGGTTCATTTTTATAAATAAAACTATGCATATAGAGAGACATGTAGAATGGCTAAAGAACTTTGGAATTAGACTGCAAAGATTAGGATTTTAAGTCTACCACCTATTAACTGTTATGAGAATTAAATGAGAATGAAATAATAGGTAAAGAACTGAGCAAGAGCCTTGCGCTGAGTAAGCACTCCATACATTTTAGCTACTCTGTTATTATTACTAAATAATTCTTAGGATCCGGAAATTGGATCCTATAAGGGAGGTAAAAATCTATCCATGCATTTTAGGCCTCCAGATTTTGCCAAACAACCTGAACCTACGATTTTGTAAGGAAGAAAAAATATTACCAGATATTTCTTGTGTCTTTTGGTAGTGTTTGAAGATGCTACTTTGCCATTCGCCATCCAAAGCCGATAGCAGGACCTTGAAAATAACTGAAGTCATGAGGCTGCAAGCCTTCTTTTTAGACAGAGGGCATGTTCACTCATCTTTCTATCCCTAGCATCTCCCAGAGTACCTGGAAAATAACTACTTAACTGCTTAAATGTTATTAAATATAATTAAGCATCTTTAAAACTTGGTGTCCTATCTTTTGATACTCTTTTTACCACCTAAAACTCCTCTATCCTTTGTTTTATCAAGGAATCTTCCTTGGTTCTTAAAAAAAAAAGAAAGCCTCTTTCATCCCTTCCTCCCCCAAAGACCCCAGAACATGCAAGAAGCTCATACACACACACACACACACACACACACACACACACACACACACCCCACACCACACATATGTGATACCATATTAATGACTCCACAATCTTCAGGGATATTGGCTGTTTTTAAGTATCTATTATATATCCTTGTCACTGAACTCATGATTTCCCACTTTATCTCATTCAGAACCCATGGATGAATACCATCTGGTCCTGGTGATTTACTGCACAGAGTCCCTCAGGTTACTCCATACCTTCTCCTCAGAGACTGAAGAATCTCTGTCAGGGCCATTCTCTGCTTTGCCATAAAATATGTCCTTGGAACAGGAATTTCCCCATTGTCTTCTCCAATAAATACTGATTCAAAGTATTCATTTAGCTGTTCCTCTCCTTCATCATTCCATTTAATATTCTCCTTCTCCTAATGAAAGTTCTTAACATAACAGATATAGTCACCTTACTAAAATGCCATGCATTCTTTATTACTATTATTATTTATCCTGATGCTTCTACATGTTTTGCCCATTCTCTCCTTGACCTCTGTTAGTTCTCAGCTGGTACAGTTTGAGTTCCCAAGAGAGTGTGTGGCCTACGAAGAATGTTTTTTTTAAGATTTTATTTATTTATATGACACGGAGAGAGAGAGAGATTACAAGTAGGCAGAGAGGCAGGCAGAGAGAGAAGGGGAAGCAGGCTCCCTGCTGAGCAGAGAGCCCGATGCAGGCCTCCATCCCAGGACCCTGAGATCATGACCTGAGCCGAAGGCAGAGGCTTTAACTCACTGAGCCACCCAGGCGCCCAAAGAATGTTTATTTTTTAGAGAGTCTCTTTAAAATAGTTGTTGTTTGTTTTTCTATTATAAAATGGAAATGTGTTATCCTTAGAAAATTTGGAAAACAGAAAAGTGGAAGAGGGCACATCTTTATAAATAAGCACTGAAAACCTTATTTCGCTTAGATGGTACATGATTCAGGGGCCTACCATTTGCATTTTCTTTTTTAAATTTTTAGTTATTTACCATACAGTGCAATATTGGCTTCTGGAGTAGAATTCAGTGATTCATCACTTACATACAACACCCAGTGCTCATCACAACAAATGCCCTCTTTAAAACCCATCCCCCATCTACCCCATCCCCTACCCATCTCCCTACATTTCTTTCTGAAATGTAACCTATCTGATTTCCTTCTCTCCTGTCCTATCATTCTGGTGTGTTAAACTGTGGGGGTTGTGAGAAATAACACTTCTGCTATACCTCAGCCATGGTTGGGGTGTCCCTTTATTTAGTCTTTATGAAGAATATGTTATCATGTATGTCTTGTGGGGAGGCCTGGCTCTAGAAAGTCTCAGCTACTGGGTGGCTTGGAGCACTCATTTCCCCTCAAAACGACTCACCACAGTCTCTGTTTTCATCTAATTCCATTTCCCCAACAATTGCTGAAGCCTCACCAGTTTGTTTATATTGCATATAATCTCTTTCTTATTCCACCAGCCATTAATTTACTTACATTTTTTCCACAGACTTTCATGTTGCTTCTGCCTTAGCAATTTTTTAAAAAGATTTTATTTATTTATTTGTCAGAGAGAGAGAGAGAGAGAGAGAGAGAGCGAGCACAACCAGGGGTATCAGCAGGCAGAGAGAGAAACAGGTTTCCCACTGAGCACAGGGTCCGAAGTGGGACTCAGGTCCCTGGGGGACCCTGGGATCATGACCTGAGTGGAAGGCAGATGTTTAAACTACTGAGCCACCCAGGTGTTACTGCCTTAACAAATTTTAGACCTATTTCATGGTAACTGACCTCTGACTTGGCCCCAGAACTTTCTGTGGTACCACAGCTTCCCTTATCTGGTGGATCAACCCTGACCAAGGTTCAGGGTCATTGTGAGCAGAGCCGTGGTGATGCTTAGCCTGCTCCCTCCCAGTTTCACTGAGTACACCCTGGTGCAGTTGAAGAACATAGGCTTTGAGAGTTGGACAATATGATCTCTCACTATTTGGGCTAGCAACTGAACCTCGCTGGTCTTCTTATTACTTCATTTGAAAAATGGGACAATATTACAGTCATCTATTCTTTGATAACAGATTGTTAATTTTATTATTTATCTAGCTCATGTAATGCATTTTATGTGAGATATTTTGAGTGCTTTACAGATATTAACTCATTTATACAACTAATTGCAGTGCTATAAGGCTTGGATTATTTTTTTATTTGAATTATTTGTTCATTTATAATGAAAATTTCATATAAAACAATTGTTTCAGTGGAGAAGAAAAGAGGGTTAGGAGCTAGAGAATTTCAGATTTGTAATACAAATTACTTTATTTTTTCTTGTGGAATTTTTCAGTATTAATGTTTGCATTAAAAAAAATAGCTCTGGGAAGCCTGGATGGCTCGGTTGGGTAAGTAGCTGCCTTTGGCTCAGGTCATGATCCCAGGTTCCTGGAATTGAGTCCCACATAGGGATCCTTGCTCAGTGGGGAGCTTGTTTTTCCCTCTGCCTGCCGCTCCCTCTGCTTGTGGCTCTCTCTCTCTCTGAGAGATAAATAAATAAAATCTTAAAAGAAAAAGAATAGCTTTGGGACACCTGGGTGGCTCAGTAGGTTGGGCATCTGCCTTTGGCTCAGGTCATGATCCCAGGGTCCTGGGATCAAGCCCTGCATTGAGCTCTCTGCTCAGTGGGGAGTCTGCTTCTCCCTCTGCCCCTCCCCTATCCCTGCTCTCGATCTCTATCTCTTGCTCTGTGCACTCACACTCTCTCTCTCAAATAAATAAGTAAAATCTTAAAAAAAAAAAAATAGCTGTACGTATTGTAGTGAGTAGAATGGTGGCCACCCCTGACCTCTTAGCTAAACATATCTTGTGTGTCCAGACTGCATTCAGCACCCCAGAACTTAAAAACAGTGTGGTGAAAATCTTGAAGAACACTTGAGACAAGACATGTGTGAAGTAATTAGTGAATGATTCTGAAATAACAGCAGCAGGGGTGTGTGATTTTATTGGAACAAACTAAGTAGTTATGCTAGTTCAAGTTTGAAGTAGCATTAGAAGAGCAGAAACAGGGAAAGCTTTTGGGATGGGGGCTTTCAAGTGAAGTCTTAAAGGAATATTAGACAATAGACTTAAAAAATGTGTTTTCAGCTCTGCTGATGTCACACCTGCTTCCTATTTCCAGGTCTAAAACTACTGCATAATGCCTAGTATATAATAGGAGCTGGACAAATATTTATTGAATGAAAAAATGAATGAGTGAGTCGTTGTTGCCTATTCCATGCAGCTCCAGGCAAATCTTTCTAATGCATGGATCAGCTGATGTCACTTACCTCCTCTAAAGCTTCATGGACACCCTGCTACAACCTGAGAAAGAACAGAAAGTGATCTTCAAATCACATAGTGTGGGGTTTGAGTTGTAAATGCCTTCGGACTGGCCCCCATCTTATCCAATGTCATTTGTCTCCCTTTTACATCTTTACTGTCCTTTTGACACCAAAATTTAACCATGTCACCCCCCCTACACTTCCACCTCTTGCTTAAAATCTTTCAGTGGCTGTCCCTCTATCCTCCAAATCTGATGTCTGCCACCATCTCCAGCTTCTCCTTTCTTGACTCTCTCCTTTAAACTTCTCACTGTCTGGAAGATACCACTATACTATTTCTGTTTCCTCTGGGCCTTCATTCATATTTGGAATACTCTGCTTGGAATATTCCTCCCTACCATATACCCTCCCCACCCCACCACTAGTATCAAGCTAACTCCTGTGCATCTTTCTGGTCCAGATTTAAATGACACTTCATTCTTGAGACCTTTCCCATTTTCAGGTAGGTTCCTGGGCTATCAGGGTTACCAGGCACCTTCCACCCTTTCCATGGTGGCACATACCATAGTTGATTATAAGGACTTGCTTTATAATGGCTGTTTTTCCTACCTAGATTGGCAGTGCTATGAGGACAATGACTATGGCTGGTTCATGGTTTTCTTCAGTATCTGACACAGTATCTTTAGTATCTGGCTTTAGTATCTGATCCAAGTATCACTTGGACAAATGAATATCTTTTGAATAAATTAATGAGATCTAAAACTTGCTGGCTGAATGACCCTGGGCCAGAAATGTTACTCTGAACCTCAATTTTCTTTTTTGTAAAATGAAGATAATAGCTGCCTCATAGAGTCTTGTATACTCTAAAGCATCGTATAAATGTCTACTTTTAATGGCCCTCTTGAAAGGATCCTCTCTTGTATTTTTATCTCTTGCTTCCCCCATTAATGTGTACTTGGCACCAAACTAGGCTTATCTGCTTTTTCTTAAACATTGCCCCGTGTTTCCTATCTTTGTGCCATTTCTCATGCTGTTCCCACGGCCTAGAATTTCCTTCCTCTCTTCTCCCCCCCCCCTTTTTTTTTAAAGATTTTATTTATTTATTTCACAGAGGGAGAGAGATCACAAGGAGGCAGAGAGGCAGGCAGAGAGAGAGAGAGGGGGAAGCAGGCTCCCCGCTGAGCAGGGAGCCCGATGCGGGCCTCGATCCCAGGACCCTGAGATCATGACCTGAGCCGAAAGCAGAGGCATTAACCCACTGAGCCACCCAGGCGCCCTCTTCTCCCCTTTTCAAAATTTCCTCCATCCCACCTCCAGGGACTGTCCCTTGAATGTCCTAGTCAAGAGTTACCTCTTCCTTCAACTTTTGTGGCGTTTTACCCGTCCTTCTTCTAGAAGATGTACCATTTTCAACATTGTGTTAAGGTTATTTATGTACAACTTCTAGTTTAGGAGGCTCCAGAGTCATATTCCAGATCTACCTACTTACTAGCTATGTCACCAACAGCTAGTTAGTGAGCCTCAGTTTTTTGATCTGTAAAGTAGAAATAATAACATAACATCCATCTCATAATTTATTTGGGTAGGGGGTTGCATTACATGAGATTATGTAAGTAGATTATTTAGCACAGTGCCCATACATCGTTAGTGATTATGTGCTTGACATAATCAACATTATCATCATTTTTATCATCTCTCTAATTAAACTGTGAATTCCTTGAAGACATAGATTATGTTTTTATAGGATTCCCTATTACACTTAGCACAATGCCTGGCCCCATATTTGGTGCTCAATAAATGTTTGTTGAATGCAGGCATAAATAGTATAGACAAATATGACAAAATAATGACTTTTTCTTTTGCTACAAAATGATGCAAGTTTACCACATTTTGGGGCTTCTTAGTAACTACTGTCCCTGTGGATTTCTCCAAGGAGCATGAACATTTTGAAATAGTATGTAATAGAATAGGCCCACTATGTTGCCATCAGTCTGGAATTTGGAAAATTACAAGCAGAATTAAAGAACAGTATTAGAATTATTTATTCTTTCTATGCCCCTTTATTGCCTTCATTTTGGGAGAAATTATCTATTCTTGTTTAACAAGAAGATTATATTACATATTCATGTAGAAAGAATTTTACCAATTTGTGGTAAACTTTTTTCAGATCTTACCACATGTTAGATGTCAGGCAATGTCTCATTTGGAGAAAGAAAAAACAACCAGAGTTACTGTGATTTGCAGTGAGACAAGTTATTCTGAATTTCCTTGGTAAAAAGAAAATGAAAACTACATTTGTAAAATACCATAGAGGTTCGTCTTCTAAACAGTCTCTTATCTGGAAAATATATGTAGTCATTTTTCTAACTTAATAAAGAGATAAAGCAAGTTCCACTTATCTTCATTTTGCCTGTAATGAATATACCAGATGAGATTTTGCTATGATATGTGACTGCTCTTTCATTAACAGATTAGATAATTGTCCTCTTGGAATGGACCAACTTTATTATTTAGCACCTGACTTAATCCTGAAATAATCTGGAACTTTTTTGAAAGTCAGTGTGCAGAGGAATGATTAGAGGAAAGATACAGTGTACTGGACGCTGAGGGGAAGTCATGAGTTTCTACATGCTTCTTGGGAGATAGGCCATTGCCTGCATGGCAGGACTTCAGAGGCGGTATAAAAATTGGATCCCACTTAACTGGTCAAGTTCTGAAATTCCACCATCCAGAATTCCATTCATTCCAGCTGGTTTGGGCAGGGGGTACTTAAGAGAACTAGAAGCTTGGGAGGCAGCCTGGTGTATAGCAGAGTTTGGCAAACTATGGTCTGTGGGCCAAATTCCAGTCCATTGTCTAGATTGTATAGCCCATAAGGTAAGAATGGCTTTTACATTTTTAAATGGGAAAAAATTTAAAAAAAGAAGAATATTTCATGACATGTGAAAATTATATAAAATTCAAATTTTAGTATCCATACATAAAGTTTTATTGGATCACAGTCAAGTTCATTAGTTTTTGTATTATCTATGGTTGCTTTTTTGTGCTACAATGACAGCACAGAGTTCTATTGCAGTGGAGATTGTGTGGCCCTTAAAACCTAAATATTTACTATTTGGCCTTTTACAGAAAATAGTTTCTGACCCTGGGGTAGAGGAAAAAGCATTAAAAGCCATGGAGTCATTCTTGGGGTTGAATTCCATCTCTTCTAGTTACTAACTCTGTAGCCTCAATTAGGTGGCATTCATTCATTCAATAAACTTATGATTCCCAGATGCTGTGGTTGACATTACAGGTGCATCTAAGGATTAACTATACCTAGTTTGCTGGGTTATTGAGAGGATTAAATAAAATTAAGTATTCGAATTGCCTACATGTAGTAGTTGCTCAATAAATGATTTTTATTTCTTAAAAGATATTTTAAAATACTAATGATATTAAAAGATATTTAATAAAGTCCATAAATTACCATCCTCCTAGTAGGTTGGAAGATATTTAAGAGTGGGGTAGGAGAGGCAGAATGGTGAGCTGATGGCTAACCAGGAGCTAGCCGGTATCTCAGGTAGTGGTGGTGTCAAAGAACCTGTGAGAGGAGAATGGCATTGAAAAAGCAGGGAGGGAGGGAAGCAGAAACAAATGATCTTGCAATTTTGCTCCAGGCCAGTTTTGTTTAGATGTAAACTTCTGTGGGAGTGGTCTCGGATGGCACTTAGTCCTTTAAGAGCCAGTAGGCAAAATATTTTTAGTAGGTCATGGAGCCAGAATTTTGATTCCTAGACATTCTATTTCTAATACCATTAGCCATTACGCCACTGTCTCTCAAGTTAGAATCTAGGCTTCCGTGGATATATTATCAGAGGTACCAGAGTTCTCTATAAAAGCCTTTAAATTAAAGTTTTAATTTTTATAATAATCTAAGAAAAGAAGAGAAAAAGGCAATATAAGCATAAACTGGACATCCCAAATGTCCACCTTATAACCTTCTATTGCCTGTGGTTCCTTTGTCTAAGTTTGTATTTGTGTTTAGATTGTGTAATTTTAGTTGGCTAATGAGGAAAAAACAGAAGCAGGATACCTAGTAAGAAAACGATGTATTGACACCATAAGAAGATACACATTATAATATCACTGCTTACCCCAAGGGCGAAGAAGCAAGCAAGGAGTTTTATGGTGATTCTAAGAGAGAAAAGAGGTGGGAGAACTGAATCATCACGTAGTTCATAGGCATACTGGTGTGCCGCACCAAACTTGGGCACATTTAGAATGGCAGAACTACAGCCACTATATAACTTGAATGTCATTAGTTTTGTAGTTTTGCTTATACTTAATTGATAAATTTGCTCTGGTTTTATAAATTGTACATGAGGAGATTTTTAACCTAGTTCTTTAAAACCAAGTTTTACATTATGATAAAAATGATTTCAGTGGTATTCTAAATAATTCTTTATGTGCTCTTGCCTTGTTTCACAATTTAAGGCTTCATTGAATGGGGACACTCTCTAAATTCTTCCAAAAATGTTCAGAAGAATGGCCCACAGCTGGAGAGAAGGCAGGAGAAATTTTTCCCTTTAGTGTGTGGATGTCCTGTGCTTCTGTTGATGAGGTTATTTTTCCATGCATAGGAATATGTCCAAAAGAGATGAATGCTGATCCTTCAATATGGTTATTTAAATTATAATCCTATTTCTTTCTGGTGTTATTCCAGATCATTCAATTTCCATTTCTGTGATTTTTGCTTATCAATGAAATATCTTTTCATCAGGGTCTGATGCCTATGCTACTGTCTTCAGAATGGTTCTTGGCTCTTATTTATTCAGCGAAGCAAGGGGGAAAGGAACTGTCGGTCCCCCCAGTCCTCCATACCTGAATTTATTTTATAGATGTGTGTGTGTGTGTGTGTGTGTGTGTGTGTGTGTGTGTGTATAATAGATAAATTTGTTTATTGTCTATCCTAGAATATAAACTCCACAGAGAAAGGATTTTCTCTTTTTTTTTTTTTAAAGATTTTATTTATTTATTTCACAGAGGGAGAGAGATCACAAGGAGGCAGAGAGGCAGGCAGAGAGAGGCGGGGGGAAGCAGGCTCCCCGCCGAGCAGGGAGCCCGATGCGGGCCTCGATCCCAGGACCCTGAGATCATGACCTGAGCCGAAGGCAGAGGCTTTAACCCACTGAGCCACCCAGGCGCCCAGGATTTTCTCTTTTTTATCCCATTCAGGGGTTCTAAACAGGGCAGTTTCCACCCCAGGGGACATTTGGCAATGTCTGGAAACATTTTGGGTTGTCATGACTAGGGTGAGACCTACTACTGGCATCTAGTGTGTAGAGGCCAAGGATGCTGTTAAACACCCTCTAATGCACAGGATAGCACTCCCCTCTTCACCCCCATCCTCCCCCTACCCAACAAGAAATAATGTAGTCCAAAATATCAATGGTACTGAAATTGAGATACCCTGAGTTCAAAAATGGTGTCTGATAAGTAATAGAGACTTGTAAGTATTTGTGGAATAAGTGAAAAAAATAGTTGACATCTACCAGTTCTCAGGGAGTATTGTGGGGGCTAACAGATGTAGCAAGATCATTTAATAACATATGAGTTTGGTTCGGTTCCCTCTGTATTCCCCCCCACCCCCAACAGGTAGCTACTGGACATTTCCTTTTTTGTTTTTTTTTAGATTTATTTATTTATTTGAGAGAAAGAGAGAGAGAGAGAGTTGGGGGGGCAGAGGGAGAGGGACAGTCTTTTTTTTTTTTTTTAAGATTTTATTTATTTATGTGTGAGAGAGAGTGAGCAGGCATGAGGTAGGACAGAGAGCCCCACGTGGGGCTCAATCCCAGGACCCTGGGATCATGACCAAAGCTGAAAGTAGATGCTTAACCAACTGAGCCACCCAGGTGGAGAGAGAGAGAGTCAAGTAGACTTCATGCTTAATGTGGAGCCCCACGCAGGGCTCAAACTCACGACTGTGAGAAACCAAGAGTCAGATGCTTAACCAGCTGCACCACCCATGCATCCCACTATTGGGCATTTCCTGTCCTCACAGTGTGTGACAGGACTGTGAAGTGGCAGAAGAAAAGTTCTCTTCTTTACTTTGTGAGGGTAAATTGCTGAGATTGTGCAGGTGTCCTGGAGGGACCTGTCTGTGACCTCGTAGAGATGAGAGTATGGAGTCCTAATAATGGCAAAAATTGAATTTCTTTCCATCTTGTTGGACTAGGAGTTTGAAGTTGGATTTAATTTAATAAAATAATATGCCATTTCTTGTATATCTGAATTTATGGAATAGGATTTATGTATTTTATACATTATTTGATTTAAAAATCCTTAGGCAACTGTGTAAAATAGGCACTATTATTACCATTTTAAAGATGAGAAAACTGAGATTTAAAGGGATGAATTAGTTTACTTCAGATCATATACATTATAAATTAAAAACCCAGGATTTAAACTAGCTCAGTCTGACTTGAGAACCCCAAGCCAAGACTATTTTTCTTTGAGTGAGACTAGTTTCTGACAAGGGATAAATACAACACAAAACTTCCTTCCTACACCATCCCTTTTCTCACTAGAGGAGTTTTTGCTTCTGAAATGGTTTTCTTTCTTCTCAAGTGGGCTATTGATTAATAAACTAATACTAGCACCTACCATGTCCAAGATGTTAAGCTACTAGAGATGGCTTATAGGTTTTATTTCATGTGTCATCTCTGATCACTTAGCAGTGGCTATAAATGTGTTGAGAAGGATTCTCAGGCTGAGTCTGGGAACAGAGCCATCATCAATTAGCTGTCTGCTGTTGTGTCTAGTGGCTTGTACACATTCCACACATTTACATTCCCTGTTTGGGGCACTAGGGGGCAATCAAAGATGAATAAGGTCCCCTATGGAAATAGCCATCCTTCAAGATTCAGCTGCATTCCACCACCTCCTGAAGGTTTCCTGATCATCCCACCTTCTCTCTCTTTTCTAATCCTATAGCTACAGTCTAATAGGTGAGATACGGAAATATAACAATTCTCATGAAACTTAGCACTGCTTCATACTCTTCATGTATGCATCTCACTTCCTCAGTGGGACAATAAAGCCCTGGAGCTCAGTGGGTAGTGCTCAAGAAGCTCCATGTCTCTCATATGACTTAATACAATAAACATTCAATGAATATTTATTGTGCAGAGGTTAAATGAATTAATGAATGAGGTGGGATATTGTATGCCAGGACTTTTATTCCTATTGGGTTGAACAACGTGCAGATAAATATATGATTCCAAAATTAAACACCTAATAACTAGCATATTAAGTGACTTCTAGGCTCTAGCACTGTGACTGACATACATTCTCTCTGGTCAGTGTTCTGTTCTGAACATCTAGAATGAACATTTTAGTCTAAAACCACTCCCAGAAATCATCATCCCCATATCCTGTTTTAGCTATTTCCTAGCACTTGTTACTGTCAAATATACTCTATATTTTACTTATCCATTTTATTGTATATCTTCCCCACTCACAAGAGGGATGAATGCAATGAAGACAGTATTTTCATTTTTTTAGTGGCTGCTTATTTTTGTTACCTGTGGCTGCAAAAAGAAATAATCCCAAACTTAGTGGTACAAAACAACATCCATTTCATTATATGTTCAGCTTTTGTGGTCAGGAATTCAAAGAGGTTATACAGTGGGTATATTCTTTTCTACTGCTATGTAACAAATTACCACACATTTAGTAGTTTAAAATAATATACATGTGTTATTGCAGTAGGTTGGATGTCTGGGCACAGCCTAGGTGGGTCCTCTGCTCAGAGGCTCACAAGTCTGTACTCAAGGTGTTGGCCAGGTTGCAATTCTTTCTGAAGCTGAAGGCCTTTCTCAAGGTCACATAGTTGTTGGCAGAATTCAGTTCCTTGTGGTATAGGACTGAGGTCTCTGCTTTATTGTTGGCGGTCTGTATGGGGCTACTCTTAGCTCAGAAAGTCTTTGAGAGTCCCTTGCCACATGGCCCTCTCATGACATGGTAGCTTCCTTCTTCAAGGTTGACAAAGGAATCTGTTTCCTCAGGAAGGGCCCAAACCCTCTTTTGAGAGTTTTTACCTGATGAAGTCAGGCCCCACACTGAATAATCTCCCTTTAAAAAAAATTATTTATTTTATTTTTTATTTATTTTTTAAATATTTAACACAAATTTTTATTTTTATTTTCATTTTCATTCAGTTCAAGGTATTTCTTTCTTTTCTATTTATTTATTTATTTATTTATTTATTTATTTATTTATTTGACAGAGAGAGAGAGATCACAAGTAGGTAGAGAGGCAGGCAGAGAGAGAGGAGGAGGGAGGCTCCTTGCTGAGCAGGGAGCCTGATGTGGGGCTCGACCCCAGGACCCTGAGATCATGACCTGAGCCAAAGGCAGAAGCTTTAACCCACTGAACCACCCAGGCGCCCCATAATGTCCCTTTTTGTTAACTCAAAATCATCTGATTTGGGACCTAAATTATATTTGCAAAATCCCTTCATTTTACCATATAATGTAATCTTGGGATTGACAGCCTATCATATTCACAGCCCCTCTTCTCCCCTCTGAAGGGCATTGTACAGACTGGGTATACAAGGGGAGTGTGTGGGAAACTTGGGGGCCATCTGAGTATTATGCCTACCAGGGTATCTTGTCTCTGTTGCTTGAAGTCAGATGGGGTGGGGAATTATCTCAGTTGGGAAGATGGAATTAATGGAGGCTGGAACCATTTATCCGTACCTTTACCCAACTCCCTGGCTCCTGCTCAGAGAGGACTCAAATGATAAGCTCACCTGGGACTGAAGACCGGAGACACTTAATGTGGCCTGTCCATGTGACTTGGGCTTTTCACAGCATGGGGCTGGTTCTGAGAGGAAGGATCCCAGAAGGGGTCATCTGAAAGTAAGTATTTCAAGAGATCTAGGTAGAAGCTGAATGGATATTTATGACCCAGCCATAGAAATAACATAGGATCATTTCTGTGCCACAAACCCGCACATATTCCAGGGGCATAGACCCTTCCTCTCGATGAGAGGAATGGCAAAAATCTGTAGCCATTATTTTTTTAAAAAATACCACCAGCAGGCATACAATAAATATTTGGTGAATTAAAGAAATATTTGTCTAATGACTCTAATTCAAACTAGGATGGAATTATATCAAGGAAAACTATCCAGCAGAGGCACACTCAAATGATGAATGAGTTTAATAGGTGAAAGTATAAGAAAAGCATTTTAGGCAGTGGGGAGAGTATAAGCAAAGGCACTGAAACATGAAAAAACCGACGGGGTGCACTAGGGCAACTATATGTAGTTCAGTGTAGCTAGAGCATAGCATGTATATGGAGTCGTGTGGCGGGGGGGGTGATAAGTGTGGAGAGATTGGCAGGAGTCAGGTCATAGGGGGACCTGTGAGTCATGCTATGGAGTTTTCCTGGAAGAGTTGGGAAGACATTGAAGAGTTCAGATAAGCATTTTTAAAAAAAAGATTTTATTTTTTTGCTTGACAGAGAGAGACACAGTGAGAGAGGGACACACAAGCAGGGGGAGTGAGAGAGGGAGAAGCAGGCTTCCCGCTGAGCAGAGAGCCTGATGCGGGGCTTGATCCCAGGACCCTGAGATCATGACCTGAGCCTAAGGCAGATGCTTAACTGACTGAGCCACCCAGGCACTCCACGATAGGCATTTTGGATTCATACATCTGCAATATAGAGGATAGACTGGAGGTATGGAGAATAGTGAAAAGGCTGCTATAGTAATTCAGGCAACAGACGATGAGAATGAATTGTGGCCTTTGCATTGTGAACAGAGAAGAGAGGACAGTTTCCTGTATCAGAGCCTCATTCAGTAACTTTAGTATTGCTTTACTTATTTATTTTTGCATTCATTGCATTCTGAATTCCTGTTCTTATTATTCATCACAGAGTTTGATGCTCATCTGGAATGCATGAGTGTTGAAACTCATTGGCATAAGTCGAGCATGGTGTCCAGTGCCTCTGAGCATTGCTCCCTACACAATCTTTACAGCTCAGCTCTAAACCACCTCCCTTGGTGATGAGTGTTGATGATGAGATATAAATACATTGAGACGAAGGCAAGACAGTCACCTTGGCTTGGGATACAGCAAGGAGATAGAATCTGATTCCTGCTTTGCTTGTGTTCAAAGCAGCATGACATATTTGTATAGCAGTATTCTCTCTGGAGTGTCAAGTGCTTAATAAATATCAGCTCTGTACATTTTTGCAAATAGAGCCAGTTGAATTCCCAGGTATCCTGGCCTTTTCGCAGAGTTTCTGAGGTGAGTAAGCTTCTTCTATTTCTTCTCTTCACTAGAAAATTATCAAAGGACGGGTCACCTTTAGGACTAAGATAAATTCTTGACTCCTTCCTGTTGATGGAGGGACTGGGACCATGACTCTTACATTACAGATAGGGAAATGAGGTTTGAGGGTGGGATAAGGTCCTATAAGCAGGTCAGTGGGGAAAACTGGGAAAAATTCAGATCACGCATCTCATCTCATGTAACTAATGAATTTGTCATCTTTGGTACCTGAAACATATTTTGTTTAATAACTGTTAAGGAAATTCTAGATACCAAGAATTCCTTCTATTTAGTAAGTATTTATTAAACATCTACTATCAGACAAACACTATTCACAATGAAAGATCAATAATAATAAAAATCCCTGTTCTCGTGAAACTCACACTCTGGTGAGGGGAAACAATAAACAACAATGATTGCAAAGAAATTATATAAGATTATATGTGTGTTAGAGGTAGTAATTAAAATTAATAATATATTAGAACATGATATGCTTGATGGAAAAAAACAAAACTGAGCAGAGGGGGCTGGGAGATGTGCAGGATACAGTTTGCAATCTTAAATAGGGTGATCATGGTATGCTTATTAAAAGATATTTTTTTAATCCTCAGCTTCACCCTGTTACACATGAACGAAGGAATCCTTACTCTTGAGATGCTAAAATTGCATTATCTCTCGGGGTTTTTTTCCTCATTCATTTACTCATTCAAGCACCACATATTTGTTGTATTAATGGTGTTGTTCCCATCTATACTTTGGAAAATACCGATGAATAATTGTTACAATCGCTGCTCTTATGGAATGTCTAGCAGGAATGTACTAGTACTTCTTTTTTATTTTATTTTATTTTATTTATTTATTTGACAGAGAGATCACAAGTAGGTAGAGAGGCAGACAGAGAGGGTGGGGGGAGCAGGCTCCCTGCTGAGCAGAGAGCCCGATGTGGGACTCGATCCCAGGACCGCGGGATCATGACCTGAGCCGAAGGCAGAGGCTTAACACACTGAGCCACCCAGGTGCCCCTAGTACTTCTCACAAAGTACAGTGGATGCTCTGAGAGGGAAAGCTTCAAGTGCTGTGAGGGCATATCATCAGGGATGTCTCACCCAGGCTTCAGGTCAGGGAAAGCCTCTGAGAAATGTCATGTAAGCTGAGACCTAAAGAATAACTGATAAAGTGGGGTGGGCTAGCATGGGAAAGGGTGTTCCATGCAGAGGAAACAGCCTGTGTGAATGAGAGTCTGGGTCTTTGATGACTTGACAGAAGTTCACTATGGCAGGAGAAAAGACAATAAAGTGGAAGATGTCTGGAGAAGTAAGTACAGGTCAAGCCACACAGATGCCAGTAGCCACGTAAATTATCTGCAAAATGAAGATGAAGAATGGCACACAACATCTTCCACTGAGTAGACGCTCAGTAAATAATGTCTGTTAACCATGTAAATGTTGACAGTAATAATAACAAATTAGACCAGTGCATAACTTCAAACCAGTTGAAAGTTGGTGTCCTTAGTGTATCTACTTGGTAAGGTAAGCCTCTTGTTGGTAACAGGACGCTGACTTGGATTAGTATTTAAGGGAAACCTAAGTTCTTTTTTGACTTCTGAGCCTAATGTGTATAATCCCTGATTTCCTTGGTAGGGTGATAAAGGAACAGAATTTGAAACTGGAGGTAGATCTGGCTTTCAATGTTGTCTGCCACTTACTAGCTCTGTGACCTTGGGGAAGTCTTTTATGTTTCTGGATCTCCATGACCTTATCTGTAAAATGAAGATAATAATACTATTCACTCTCAAAGGGCTGACATGAGGATCACATGGAGTGATACTTGAAAAATTGTAATTTCTGAAGTGTCACAGATTGGTTTGACTTACTTTTGGGTATATTGATGGAAAAAGACCTTAAGAAAAACCTCCTCTTTCTATTTTCCCCAGACCAGGTTCTTTCCATCACAACTGCAGTGCACTTCAGCACATTTCTCAGCCAGCGTGCTAATGCTTTCTTCGATTGTTGAGGGAGTATTGTTTTGAGGCCCCAATTCATTATGGTGCTGCTCTAAAATTTCGTCTATGCTGAACACAGATACAAAGTTAGGAACTGGTGTTTAGGTCATGTGACATTCATTCACACTTTTCTACAAATAATGGGGGTCTGTTTAGGTGGCAATAGGCAAGTCTAATCTCCCCCATATTACTGTAATTATTAACTACTACTCCTAAAATCTATCGAGTTATCATTATTGTTATTATTATGAAACTCAATCCCATTTCCATGTCATAAAGATAAACCAAATCTCATTTCAATTAGTTACAGCAGGAGGGAATGAACTTTAAACAGACATTTAATTTCTGAAAAAAAAATTAGGAAGTTCTTCATGGAAATGTTATGGCATTTTGAAACAGATTAATAGTTCAGTGTGAACACATCCACCCTGCAGCTAAATGATGGGTGTATGATGATGAGGAGACAGGTTAAATGAGCAAAACCAGTTGATACCACTGGTTTGGTTTTAATCAAATAGTATTCACTTTATGACTCTGCAGTGCTATTCTTTTTTTTTTTTTCATTTACTTTACAGATTGAATAACTGGTTTTCCATCATGGAAGTATTTTATTTATTAAGAGAAAGTAGTTGGCTTTCAGGTTGATAATAAAATTTTAACAAAATCTTCGCAAACTAGATGATGTGGAGAGTCACATTCTCCCCCGAAAAGTCAAACTCCCAAGATGTTGTCCTGTAGCTGAGATGGAGGTGGAGGGTGCTTGAAGCTGATTCAGAAAGCTTGTCCATTCTTTTTTTTTTTTCCTTTTTTATTAACATTCATATCCAAGAGTGTGCCCACTTTTCAGCAGCTGAACATGACAAGGGGAAAAGGTTTCGATGATGAATTCTTGTGTGTGTCTGTAAATTTCATGCTTGTGAAGTTGGATTAATAGCAAAGGGAGACTGAAGTCCTTTTGTTCTTGCACAAACAGCTACAAAGCAGAGAGCGACAGTGTGAGCGTCCCACTCTAGCAAGGGCCTCAAGGCATGACTGGAGGGACCTCGCAGTCAATCTCTGGCCTTTCTTCTGAGGGCTAATTATGGCATTTGTTCCACTGGGACCTGGATGGAAACCACGAAACGAATGTCAGCAAGACTTCAACGTTTCTTTCAGCCTCCGTGATGGCTGGGCTTAAACGAACTATTCTCGATTTAAATCTGTTGCCACAGAATTACCATCTAAGGCCTGTATACACTCTTTAGTTCTCAGGGAAAGAAAACATAAGCAATCTGGTTGGTGTGTGGTTACGGAAGGATTCATCTTTGGATCTTTGGAACACGGTACTTTTCTCCAGGTCACTGGAACTGTTGCTGGGTGGATGATGGGGTTAAAGTTCCTGTTCCTGGAAAAGAGACACTACCTCACGGTACTACACAACTATAAAAAGGATAAGTCCTTTGGGAGGGGTGTGTTGGAGACAATTGAAATAAAGTTAGTAAAGCCTTGACTTTTTACCTAACATCATTTTTAAGAGGAGCTGAAAGTATTTAATCTTCCTCATTTTAGCACAATTTGTGGCCCTACTGATTAGGTAGCTTAGTGATTAGGAACAGTGGTTCTTAAATGAGGGCTTTTCTTCACTAACTCTTTTTAGAGAAATAAGAGAAATAAGGACAGGGTAGCAAGCTCTTCTGTAAAACTTCATTTATTCCTCTGCTTTAGGAGTTAAAAATATTCTTTAAGAAATGACACTGATGGGGCGCCTGGGTGGCTCAGTTGGTTAAAGCCTCTGCCTTCGGCTCAGGTCATGATCTCAGGGTCCTGGGATCGAGGCCCGCATCGGGCTCCCTGCTCAGCGGGGAGCCTGTTTCCTCCTCTCTCTGCCTGCCTCTCTGCCTACTTGTAATCTCTGTCAAAAAAATAAATAAAATCTTTAAAAAAAAAAAAAAAAGAAATGACACTGATGGTAGATGGTATTTGGCTTTTTTAAAATGCCCTTTACAAAACACAAAAGATGGCAAAATTAGGTTTATGCTCACATTTTTAAAAAGTTTTGTCTTTTAATTTTCAGATCAGCAAAATCCCCAAATCTGATAACTAATGTCATAGAGCAAGGGCTTTAGAGTTAGAGAGTTTGGACTTTGACTTATCAGCTATTTGACCTTAAGCAAGATAACTACTTTCTGAGCCTTGATTTGTTTTCATTCATAAAATGGAGTTTTAAGCATTTATCTCACAATATTTATAAAAGTAAAAAATTGGAAACAGTCCAATTTGATAGATACAAATGTCTATTAACTGGTGATTGGATTAACAAAGTGTGATATATCTATGCAATGAAATACTATTAGCAACAAAAAGGAATGAACTACTGATACATGCTACAAGCTAGATGAACCTCAAAAATATTACACTAAGTAAAAGAAGTGAGACACACAAGACCACACACTGTATCATTCCATGTATATGCAATGTCCAGAAAAGACAAATCTATAGACAGAAAATAGCTTTGTGGTTGCCTGGACTGGGGGTAAGGGCAAGCATTGAAGCAAATGGTTATATGCAGGATATCTTTGGGGTAATGGAAACGTTCTAAAACAGAACCGTGGTAATAGTTACACAAGTCTGTACATTTACTAAAATTTGTTTAAATTATACACTTAAAAATGGATGAAATTTTTGGTATGTAAATTATACCTCAAAAAACTGTTTAAAAAATAACTTGAAAAGAGGGGGGGAAAGTGACGTGTGATGTTTGAAGTATCTAGCACAGTGCTGGCACATAGTATGTATGCAGTGAAGAGCACCAGAATTATAGAACTATATTGACCAAACTTTTGGAGAACTCCCTCCTTCACTGTGACTTGTTGGACTTTGCATGAATGAGAAATTAATTAAAGCCATTATGATTTCAGTGTTTATATGTTACCACAGCTGACATGTACCCTGCCTGCAAGGAAATTGTAGGCTGGTTAGGGAGACAAGACCTATATATAAAATAATTAGGTGCTGAAATAAGTCATTTAAGATTAAATGCCCAAGTGAGTCACACAGATGGTTGTTGTTCTGGGACTTCAGAAGAAGGAGAGTTCCCCATGTCAGGAAAGGGTCCTAAGCTGGATCTTGAGAATGGGGAAGAAATCAGGTAGAAGAGAAGAGGCAGAGGGATGTTCTAAGAGTAAAGTAAGATAAATACAGTCATGGAGAAATGTTGGCCATGGTCACTGAGGGAGCTCCAGGGAAAGAGTTTGGGCTTTGAAAGCAGACAGACTTGGGTTCAAACTTTGGCTTCACCATTTGTAATTTGTATGACCTTGAGCAAGTAACTTAGTTTCTGAGTCCTAATTTCATTATCTATGAAGTGGTGATAATAATACCCATCTTTCAGGATTAATGTTAGTATTAAGTGAGATATCCTCTACATAAATCTCTTAGCACGATGCCAGGCTTATAGAAGGTATTTAATAAACATGAATTTCCTTTCCTCTTACGCCCTCAAAGAAGTGATAATCTAGTTATGGAAGAAGCACATACTGGGAATGATATTTTTTAAAAGACAGTGTCAGATTCAAACCAAATTAATTATACAGTTAGACATTTTTACTCATCTTAAGATCGAGTTTATCAATTAATGCATCCTATATTTCTCCTTGGCAATACTCATGGCATTAAAAAAATTGACTTTATTGTGATATAATTTACATATAATATACTGCACCAATTTAAAGTGTACAATTCAATGAGTTTTGGCAAATGTTTTACTGCATAACCACCACCACAATCAAGATACAGAACATTTCCATCATCTTCAAAAATTCCCTCATGCCATTTAGCAGTCTTCCCTCCCCTTTATACCTGGTCACGGGCAACACTGACATGTTTCCTGTATTGTTTGTTTGCTTGCTCTTTCTAGAATTTCATATAAGTAGAATCATATAGTATGTATTCTTTTGTGCCTGGCTTCTTTTTCACAGCATAGTGTTTTTGAGACTTATCCATGTTTCATTTTAGTAGTCCATTCCATTTTATTGCTAAGTTGTATTCCATTGTATGGATGTATCTCAGTTTATTTATCCATTTACCTGCTGGTAGAAATTTGGATTGTTTCCAGTTTTTAGCTATTGTGAATAAAACTGCTGTAAATATTCAAGTACAGCCTTTGGTAGACATATGTTTTCATTTCTTTGGGGTAAATAATGTAGGAGTAGAATTGCTGTGTCATAAAATATGTTTAACCTTGCAAGAAGCTCCCAAACTTTCTTAAATTGGTTGCTCCATTTTATATTCCTGCCAACAGTATATGAAAGTTCTAGTTTTCCATGTTTTCAATAAACACAAGTATTGTCAGTTATTTTAATTTTAGCCACTACAATGGATGTACAGTGGTATCTCATTGTGGTTTTAATTTCCTTTTTCTTGATGACTAATGATATTGGACTTATTGGTCATTTGTATATTTTATTTTATAAAATGTCTGTTAAAATCTTTTGTCTATTTAAGAATTTAAGCTCTGGTAGTTTTAATCATTTTTAAATGTCTGTCTTACATACAAAACTGTAAACTCTATGAGGTATTATATCTCTAGGCCCTGTCACAATTCCTGGCAAATAATAGAGGCTCAATAAGTATTTGTTGACTGACTGACTTGAGTGATGTGTGCTTTTATTAGAAGGAGTGGAGTGGCTCTGTTAATGCTAGTTTATTACTTTCCAAATTAGGAGACTCACCCACTCATAACTATTTCTGATGATTTAGTACCCAGTTCCTTAGAGTTGGGCACTTAAAAAATCTAACAGGATTTTTGAAACAAGAGGGAGTATCATTATCATATCAAATATTTATTGAATTCTCCCCCATTCAAGGCCTTGTGCTAGGTATTTGGGCATGAGACTGCAGTCCTGCCCTCAGGAAGCTTATGGTCTACTTGGAGATATATTCAAGAGCCATCCTCAGGAGTCAACTGAAGGAGTGATATAGGCATTTGTTCCCAACTCAGGAGTCTGGGAAATCTAGAGGAAGGAAAGATAACAACTTTCTTGGGAATTGGGAAAGGTTTCATGGAGGAAATGACAAAGCAGATGAGTCTGGAGGATGGAAAGGATTGAGATGTTTGAGGATGGAAGGGTAGAGAAAGGCACCACAAGTTGGAAAAGGGAATGGGATGGCATGAGGAAAAGCATAGATGTGGAAAGGCTCAGGGAATGGTGTAGGCTGGTTTGAAATAAGACTAGAGGGGAGGGGCTGCCTTGTGGAAAGAATCCGCGACGTATCCTGTCTCCTTTGACACTTGGGGGGAAAGTGCCCTAGAATAGAAAAAGGCTTTTTGGACGAAAAAGCTTGCTTTTTCTTGTCAACAGTAAGTAATAAGACCCTATTCAGGATATAATTAGACAGATTAGGTCCCATGCCCTGAACTCCTTTAACACTCGGTATATCTTTATTTCAACATTTACTATGCTTGTAATTTACTTGGTTTGGTAGGTTGCAAGCAAGATGAGGGCAAGAAACACATTGGTCTTACTGTTGTGTTTCCAGGGCCTGTCTGTTTAGTGAACAAATACATGAAAAATGAAATTTATTTTTGAGATTTAGAATCTTTGCAATAAAATCACTATCTGTGAATTTCTACAGCTGTTATAATAGTAAGCTACCCACTTGACTGAAATGTTTAACTGATTTTTTTTTTTTTTTTTTTTTAGTTCTGGATTTTATTCTAGTATTGTCTTTTTTTGGCAGGGGACTTTTTTTTTGGCAGTAATAAGAGCTATCATTGACAAGGTACTTACTCTATGCCACACATTGCATAATTTTTTTTAATAAAAGATGAGAAAGCTGAGGTCAAGAGAAATGGAATTATTTGTCCAGGGTTCATAGTAAGTAGCAGAGTTGGAATTTGAACTCAGGTCTGGCTGACTATATGAAGTGAATGTTTTTAACCTTCTATTGGGGCTTTAGATTGTTGTTATATCATTGTTTGTTTAAACAGAGCTCTTCAACTTGAGCCTATTATTCCCACAGAAGCTTGCAGGTGATGCTCTGGATTTGAACAAACGTGTAAATTTTAGTACCCAGGTTCCCTCTACAACTCAGACAAGTGTCTGCCGTCCAGACATGTGAGGTATGTATTTGTTGACTGAATTTACTGATGTAGAACAGGGTAGACCTTTCACCCAAAGCTACCATACTTTTCTAGGGTATGTTTGAAGGGAAATTATAGCTTCAAATGTTGTAGTTACGTTGCACTATAATTTAATTACTTGCTGTTCTAGTGCAAATTTAGAAATAGCCTGTTAATGTCATTTGAAATGGATTCATCAAGGATTTGCCTTTCTCTGAACTTGCTGAGATTTGAGTTGAGAGATAGTCTAAATTAAGTAGTCTAATCTGTTAGAGTGCTAGCATGGATTGGCTACAGTGGATGTTCAACCTAACCTTGTATCTCCTTGCTTTATAAAATTTTCAAAAAACTTTTTGCTCCTTAAAAATTCTACGTGGGGGGGGGCACGTGGCTGGCTCAGTCAGTAGAGCATGTGACTCTTGATCTTGGGATTGTGACTTTGAATCCCACATTGGGTGTAAAGATTACTTAAAAATACAATCTTTAAAAAAAATAAAGAATTCAGTGGGAATTTATGAAGCTTTTTCTTTATACATTAATTGTCGGTAACTCTAGTTTTAGAAATAGTGTTGGGTATTCCCCCTGAAGCCAGTCTTTACATAAAAGTTTAAATACTCAAGTCGCTTTCTCTTCATATTATCAGCTGGCTTGAGGATATGTTTTTCCATTTTTTCTAGGTGTTGTGCAGACAAGTGTGTGTACCTCTCTGCACATATATGTACCAGCATGCCTCTTTAAAGCAAATAGTTTTGGTAGTGTAAAAAACATCATCAAAGTAAGCCATTGCATTTGTCACATATCTTATATGCCTTGAGCACAATTCCTGAAATTCATTTAGTGGGCATTCACTTAGAATTTTCTGAAGAACAGTTTCTCTGTAAATTATTAACTTTTTATTGCCACATTTCCCAGATTCAATTAGATTAACATTTAGTGTCATTTCTCAAACAGAGATAATCATCCTGATTATGCTTTGAAGAAAGAACTTGCATGCTATATACCTTTTAGGCTTTTAATTTATCTTATTTATTTGGCAGGAATGTGTGTATGTGCGGGGGCAGAGAGAAGCTGAAAAGGATGACACTTGGTGGGAATTGATAAGTTGAGAGTCAATCAATATTGAGTTTATGGCATTTGGTTTCCTCTGCTATGGGCATTAGAGAGCTGGTGAAATATGCAGGCTGAAGAGGACAGATTCCCTAAGTGGCTTCTGAATACAACATTTATTTCTAGCCAGTAAAGTTTAGCAAACCATGTCCAGTGCTGTTGACAAGTAGCACAAACCAAATGACAACAGTAAGCTTTTGATGTGTTGACTAAGGTAGGCTTTGGAACTTACTGCTTTACGTCTCACCACAGTATGTGGTAAAGTCCAAAGGAGTAGCAAAGCCCACGCCAAACCCCCTTACTATGGTAGCAGCTACTTCAAACATAGTTTTATGAATAGGAGCTCATTTGACCCTTGACCAGAACCAGGCTCGAAATTGGCAGACAGAGAATCGGAGTAATTTGTATCATTTCAATTAGTTACTCGCTGCATAACGGGGAGGTCATGACTTTCTGCCATGATTACTGCCCATGGCAACCAAGCTTGAATGTACCATCAGTTTCCAAATACTTTCACTTAATAAATGTAAGTTCATAAACAAGGCTCAATTGTTGGGCGTACACAACAAAGTGAATTATCCAGTCTACGACTGAACAAGCGGAAGATGACATAACTTTGTCGGCGAGATTCTTTCAATTTTTTTTTTTAAGAGAGAAGCTGATAAATGGGGTTAATAACATTGGCTGAATGAGGAGTATTGATCTTTGGCTATGTAAAACAGCCAGGAGAGAAGTGAGTTTGTGTAAGAGCACTGTTGTTGTAGTTCTGAAAGCCGGCAGTTTTCTTTCACTGTTTGCTCTGTACAACCAAAATTCAAAAATCTTAAAATCAATGTTGCCATTGTTGGGTCCAAACAGCACACCCTTCCACAGACAATGCAAAGAATTTCAAAATATAGATAGCTCCCTGATACATACAGATCTGATTGTAAGAAACATTGGGTTGTTTTCTTTCTCGAATAGAAAGGGCAGCTTGTTCTAGGGCGAAGACAATGGTGTGTCTAGATGCCTGTGAAACTTCATGAACCCAGTGCAATAATTCAAGCCTTTGATTTGAAAAATGTTTTGTATGTCTTCCTCCACATCTGCAAATACCTCCACTTTCCCTTGATGCCAGCCAAGAGTTGTTAGCAAGTCAATGTTTTCCACTTGAGGAAGAAAAAAAAGTTCAGCACGTACATAAGTTTTGCTATTTGGCTTTTGTTTTTTGAATTAAAATAAAGGTTTCCTTCTTTCATGTCACAATCTATTAGCCACCAGGAAACCTGGTATCACAGTTCTCTCCCATTCACCCCTGCATTTGTAGCAGATTTGACGGTGTGTGGAAACCAACACGGGCGCTGCTCTGTGACTGTGTCACCTACAATCAGCTTGTGCTGTGGTTCAGATTAATCATGACAGTAGGCAATATTTCCAACATTATTAGAAGAGAAACCTAATATTTTGGGACATCAGGGATCTCTGAGCTGTTGTCCATCAAACTGAGAACCTTCATTTCCTACTCCTTGGATGGGTAACCTTAAGTTTTAACCACTTAATGGACGAAACACTTCTTTAACCAAAAATAAATAAATAAAATTTTTAAAAAATGTAAATAAAAGAGGAAGATGTGGCTATTCTGGTACTTGAAGTTACATTATGGGGTCATCCCCAAAAGGTCTGATAGTCACGCTGTCCAGCTTGGACTCTCATTCTTTCTTGAAATGTGTTCACCCAGACTGTGCTAGGTTTTCCTGAATTTCTATCTTCAGGATGTTTTGTTATTAAATCTGTGGACGATTATAAGATAGAGATCTCTACACTACTATTGAACTTTCATCTAATGTGCTTTCTATCATGTAAATGGATAATTATTAAAAAGCGACATTATATAAATATGGATTAAAGTTATACAGTATAAAGGTATACACAAATATAGATGATAAATTTGACAATACTGTTTAGAAAATGGATAGTTTTTAGGTTTGTATATACCAGCTTTAATGTACTTTTTACCTTTTGTCTGACTAATTTAGTTTACACGAGTAGGACTGAAAACTGGGTACTCTTATCTTCTGAAGCTCTGGTTTTTCTTCTTTGTAGCTGAGGGGGAAAAAAGCATCAGATGATAATGCAGATGCCGTGGAGACCATACAATTATTCATAGCTTCATCAGTAGTCCAAAACCCTTCAGATCAAAATTTTGTTAAATGTTTAATATATTCTGTATATCAGGAATGTTAAAAAGTCTTTAGATATTCATACCAAGACAGTACACTCTGCGTTAAGAATCTGGTTCCTATGAGGTAATGTAACATTTCCTTTATACAGCTCATAGGGATAGGAAACCAGAGTAGCCGAAGGATTTTGCTGGACTTTTGGGTTTCTGTTTTAGATTTTTCCCTCCTAGCCCCTACAAAAGACTCAGTTCTCTATAAGTAAGCGTGGAATGAATGATTCCTCAAGCTTGTCTGATAAGACAGTCTGTCTTATCAGAAAGAAACCAAAGTCTTGATACATTTCCTTGCATTTAGCAGGTTTTGGTATGCAAACAGGTTAACATTTTCCAACTGAATTCCTAACTAAATTACATAATAACAAATACTAATTTACTTATCACTCTCTACCTTCTTTTTCATCCTCAGGCACAGAATCTGATAAAGTTCAGGACTTATTCCAGGACCTTTTTTCCCGTTTTAGGCTTTGGCTGCTCCCAGGTCTATCCATCATCATTTTAGCTTTGAAAGTTGGTTCATTTGTCTTGTTCCCTTAGCTCTGTCACCTCAAGCTTCGAAGGTTGAGTCCCAATTTCTTGCATGTGGTCTTTCATTGGCCCACTCCCTGCTGGTACCCACTCCATCATTCTTGTAACTATTTGATCTTCCTGGTTTTCTGTGTGTCAGACTCTACCCAGCCACCCGATGGTTTTTGGTTCCAGGCTTGCCACAGATTTTCCGTTCTCTTTCTGACTTGTCATTCTGTCACTATGCTAAGATTTGCCCCTTTATCCTTTTAATTAAGGCACAGTTTATTGTACTTTTTTTCCTGATTACCAAGTAGCACTTTGTAATCGAAATTTTGGAAAATGAAGCAATAGCACAATGGAAAACCAAAACAACTACTGTGCCACCGTCTAGAGAGCATCACTGTTGCCATTTTGGCATATAAATTTCCAGGGGTGTTTTTCTTTCCTTCTCTCTCCCTTCCTCGCTCCCTCTCTCCTTTCCTTCCTTTTTTCCCTTTTAATTTTTTTCTCCTCATATATTTTTGGGTGGTTTCATATACCTTAGAAAATTATTGGCTCCTTGGGCATTTTTTCCTTTTCATCAAGAGCATTACTTTAAGCATTTTTCTTCAAAGATTATCTCCAAATGCTATAAAATTCCGTTTTCTTCTATTGCCTCTGTAATTTTCCTTCTCATTTCCTTCCCACAGTTTCAGGCCTGCATAAAATAACTCATGGTTTAATATAATGTATGTTCTCCATACCCTTTTTGGTTTGGCCTGCTTGGATGTACTCTGTTATGAAGTTTTAATCTTGTAATAAGATTGTAATCTTCTTTGCTTTTCCACACATGACTGGCACTTTTTTTTTTTTTGACAGGGGAAAAATATAGAGTATTTTGAACTCTGATGCTTTACAAACTCAATCACTAGTGGTTTAACTGCCAAGGAACATGGGGTATAATACCCAGATTACCCTTCTGGACTTCCTAATTAGTAAAGAGACTTGGTGTGTCATCAAGATGTCAGGCATCATTCTAAAAGGAACAGGCTGATTTTAGTCTTCCTAAAAGTCCATAGGCCTTCTTGATCATTAATTCATTCATTCATTCATCCAGCAAAAATTTGCGGAGCATCTTCTTTGTCCAAAAGAAACATAATGTAAACCACAAATGTGTACCACACATGAAATTTAAATTTTTTTCTATTAACCATGTTAAAAAATAAAAAACAAGGGCCCCTGGCTGACTCAGTCAGTATAACATGTGATTCTTGACCTTGGGGTCGTGGATTCGAGCCATGTTGAGTGTAAAGATTACTTAAAAATAAAATCTATTTTTAAAAAAAATTTTTTTTAATTCTAAAAAGGAAAGAGAAAATCAAACCAGTAAAATTAATTTCAATAATATATTCTCTTTAACCTCATTTATTCAAAATATTATATATAACCGATATAAAAATTATTAATGAGATTTTTTTCCCCCTTGTCTTTAAAACCTAATGTTTATTTTATACTTACGGCACATCTCAGTTTGGCCTAGCTCCATTTCAAGTGTTCGGTAACCACATGTGGTTTTGGCTATCATATTGGATAACACCAATGCAGATACTTTTTGTTGAAGATTCTGTGAAGAGAAGGCAGATCTAGTCCTCAGTGACTCATGGCTTACACTTTAACGGGGAAAACAGCCATTACATAAGGGATTGTTAACACAATATATATAATAAAAACAAAGAAACAAAAATGCCAGGCTAAGTTCAGACTGTTATATACTCAAACTATCTTGGGGTAGGGGGCAAAGAGATTCAAGTTGTCTTTATTATTTTCCCCACTGGAATTAATTAATAGTGTGATCCTGGGCAAATCAATTAACCTCTCCCTTCTAGACTCAGATTTGAATTATCATCCTTGACTCTAAAGAACCTACATTAAAAAATAAAAGATCCTACATTTAACCATTCAGCCCTACTGCCTTCCATGATTATTAGTTTAATATCTGTGTTCCCTGTTATACTGTAACTATTGTGAGGCTAGAGACTCTGTCCCATTTGTCTATTTCTGTCTCTCCAGCACCACCACTCCGTATTTTTGGAATGAAAAATGAACTGAAGAAGTGAACGAAGGTTAAATAAAGGCTTCCCACTTAAATCTCTTGTTAAGATTAAAATTCATTTGACAGTTCATGTTCTCCCAAGTGATAAACTTCTCCCTGCCCCTGCTTCCCTGCCTCCCCCATTTCCTTTTTTCCTGCCACTTCCTGACTATTTAGCTAAGGCCTGCTTCTTAAGTCCCAGGAATTTTGAAAGGCATTGGGTACCAAAGATAAAAAAGACACAACTCTGCCCTCAAGGAGCTTAGAGCCTTTTGATGTGTTGTTATAAATGATGACAGCGAATATTTGCTGAGTGCTTTGTTTGTGCCAGGCACTGTGTTAAGCACTTTATTATGCATTTATCTTTTTAAAATCTGTGTAGTATTGCATGTTTGGTGCTATTTTATTCTCATTTCACACACCAGGAAATTCAAACTTAAAGAAGTTAAATTGCTCAAAATCTCATAGCTAGTATGTGTTGGAGTTGTGATTCAAACTTTGGTTGGAAACTATACTCTAAACCACTGTGCTAAAAGACTTCCCAAATCATTGGAGTCCCTGGGGTGACCTAATGCACATTACGTAAAATTAGATAAAGAGTCATCCTTAAAATGAATAACTGGTTAGGTATTAATATTTTAAAAATAATAAAGGGGAATGTGATCTGTCTCTGTATTAAATTCTCAGAGGAAATATTTCTTAGCCCAGTTACTTTATGCCTATTTCTTATTTTCTAAGATTTATTTATTTATTAGAGGGGGGAGGGGCAGAGGGAGTGGGAGAGAAAATCTCAAGCAGACTCTGGGCTGAGTGTGGAGCCTGATGAGGGGCTCGATCCCATGACCCTGAGATCATGACCTGAGCTGAAACCAAAAGTTGGAGGCCTAACCAACTTAGCCACCTAGGTACTCCTTTTATGCCTATTTCTATCATGTGCATGTAGACACACACATGTATCTATACATATGAAATCTAAAAGATGTATAGATGGCAGTTCTGAGATCCTGAGTCACATAACTGTTTTAAGCCTGGTCAATGAGTGACTTTTTCATTGATCAGTTTCATTCTTTTCAAAGACACAGTTGCCCTTGAAACCTCAACTATTACCGTGAAGAGTCCACTAATCCAGTTATTTTGCTGATATCTTCCTGTCCTGAGGGTGTTTATCTTCCTTTTATTCCTTTACCACCCCCCACCCTCCCCATAGCTTCCCTTCTTCCATGCCACTCTGTGTGAAAGCTCCCTTAGGAATTTATGGAGCAAGATTGCTCCAACTTTGCCCATCTATTTTCTTTAGGTAATGGCTTACCAACTCCTGTCTTCTCTTGTCTTCCTTATTCTTCTTCTCTAGATGTACATTTTTTCCCCCACAAATGTTCTGAGTTCCTCTCCTGAGATTGCTTATTTCTCTTCCACTCAAGAAGATGAGTTGTCATTTAATTCTGGAGAACAATATGCTTATTCTTCATGTCTAATTTTGAGCATTGCTTTCTTTTAAAAATACTAAATAGAAATATAAAATAATATGAAGTTCAAAATAGTGATCTGACTTGTATTGATATGGTTTTTGAGCAAATTGTTATCTCAAGAATATTTTTTAAATGACAGTAACTTCTTTTCCAATCTGACTTATACTTTTCACTTTTCTCTCTTTCTGTCAGAAAAGGCATTCTGTGGTGGTTAAAGCCACAGGACTTCATGTCAGACAAGTTCAAATCCAACCTTTGCTAGTTGCCTTAGGCTATCTTGCTTCTTGTGTTATCCTCTCTGTGCCTCAATCATCTCATCTATAGTGTGAGGATGATAATACCTGTGTTGTATGGTTAAAACTTTGTGCTTACTTTCAGCTTACTTTTATGCTCACATTTAATCTTCATAACAACCCTATGAAGAAAGTATTAGTCACATTTTACAAATTGAGGCACAGAGAGGTTAATATAGGTGGTTGTAAGAGTAGTGTTTGCAAGTTTATATTTTTTTTCAACTTAACACTAAAGCACAAGCATTTTTCACAGTGACATAATTTGTAATGACTTTGTAAGCATAAGTTTTAGTGACAACATACCATTTCATTGTGTGGTTCTGCCTTAGTTTACTTTGGCATAATTAATTTACTACTGACGTATTCTCAGACATTTGGATTGTTTTGGATTTTTCTTTATTTTAATGGATATATTTGAATATAGTTTTTCCCATAATTCCGATGATTTTTTTGTCACCTGGATTCAAGAAGAAGAATTAGAGTCCAAGGGCAAAAACACCTTTTCAGGTTCTTGCTGCCTGTAGGTACAATTGTTTCCCAAACTGTTGTATAAATTCATTGGCCCATTAGCATGAGAGTGTCTGTTTTAGTGCCCTCTCTCCAGGTAAAAGTCATCATGTAAAGAGCACAAAACAAAGTTAAAAACCCCCCATGAGGTGTGCTGTCTTTCACATCACCTAAGAAAATGGCTGATCTCTTTTCTATTGACAGCCAGCTTGCCCTGGCTTCATCATTCTTGCCAGCTATCTCTTAAGCTACCAGACAATGGTCAAATGCAATGTAACCTCACCAGAAGAGTTTTGATTTTGAGGATTATGCCTTTGTTATCACGTGGACAATTAGGTCCTTTGTTTGACAAAGTCCAGCTAAATTGGGTAGATTTTTAAAACCAAGGTATAATTCGTGAAGTAGAGTGATTGCAGGTATTTTTATTGCATTCTTAACCTGAGATATAATGAATATTTGCTGCTTTGGAGCAGAGCAGAGTCTCTGGCAGAGGAATTCCATGAGTTTCTTTCCAGGAATTAAAAAAAAGTTTTTAGTAATTTTTTTTTCCCCTGGGAGGTGATGTTAATCTTTATGTTTCCAAGTATGAATCCTGTAGCCAGAATTTATGTTCTCTCATCTACCAGCTTTATGGCATTGAACAAGCTATCAAACCTTGCTAAATCTCTATTTTCTCATCTATAAAATGGGGATAATAATATCTATCACTTAGAGCTTTTTAACAAAAGAGATACTGTGTGTGAATTCTCTTGTGTGTACTCAAGTCATGGTTTATTGCATGATTGAATTTCTGTTGCTTTTATAAAGGAATTGTTAGGATTTAAAACAATTTTTTTTCTGTAGTCATTTTGGTCCAGACTAGTTGGTAATTGATTTTGGTTTTAAAATCAGAAGGGCTGTCAACAAGACTAAGTAAAAATCTAGATCTTTAATACCCCTAGGGCCACTGCTCATACCGCCAAAGAGAAAGCACAAATTAAATCAGGAATGCAACTCTAAGACTTGTGTTTACAGGACTTTTATAAAATAATACGCATAATATAAACACCTGGTAGAGAAGCTTGAGAAAGAAAACATCATGGAGCTCTGGTGTCTGATGCATGTGTACGGGCACAGCACCCTTCTTTGACTTCTTGGCACTTTATGTAAAGCAAGTACAGCTTTCAAGAAAAACTAGCAATCCACCTGCACTCACTCCCAACTTCATTGTTTTTTGTGTTTTTTCCCCCTGCTATTTCAGTTAGAAAGGATAGATCAAGGACAGATATTCCAGGATGCAAGAGAATGGCCGTAATAATAACCACCATCGCAAAAGCAGCAATAGCTTACATTTATTGGAGCATATAAGGTGCCAGGTCCTGTGTCTAAGCACCTTCCATATCTTGTCTTTACAATAATCAGGGAAGAAAGTACTACTATTATTCCTAGTTATAGAGGAGAAAACTGTTTAAGTGACTTGTTCAAAGCAAGCGTATGTGAGATCTGGTATGTAAGCACAGTTCTTGCTGACTCCAGTTTCTTGGGTCTCTCGTAGATCTCTGAGTATGAAATCCATAAGATCTAGAGGGTGCTATGAAAAATGTGACTAAAGGCAGAAAATGTCATAAAAATAAAGAACAGGAAGGAACACCTTGCACATTATCCAGACTAACCAAACTTTCTTTGTGTAGTTATGGAAACTGAGGGACAGGGATGAGACTTTCCAGAGATCACACAAACTATTCTGTGGCCAAATGGGGACACACATGGCTGTAATTTGCTGTTAGCTTTTTAAGAACTTTTTATCATGAAACATTTCAACCACACACAAAAGTAAAGCGAATACCATAATGAAACCCGTATCATTCAGTTTTATAATTGCCTACATTTTGCCATTCTTGTTGACTCTTTTCTTTTGATGGTTCTATTTTAGCTTTTAAGTGAGAAGGGGAATTGAAAGATGACTGGGAATACCCAAGAATTTTTTTTTATCTTAGTTTCAGCTTTAAGCAAAATACTAGTATGAGGACATGCATGTTGTTACGAATATTACTTATCCAATTATAATACCCCTTCCAAAGCCAACTGAAGCAGAGGGAAAATGTACTTGGAGCAAGAATAATAATTAATCTTGTAGGTTTAGCTTGTAGTATTCATATTTGATGTTAAATGTCTTGCTTTTTAGTGAACTTCTCATTGGACCTGTTCCCCTGTTTGATCTACTATGTCCCTCCACCCCCCAAGGGAGGCACATTTTAACAAATCTCTTCAAGCTAGGACATTGGAAGCTAGATCAAAGAAAAGATGCCAGAATCTGTCCATTAGCTTTTTAGGAACAATGGTTCCCAAACATCTTTCTGCTTAAAATCCTATTATTTTTGTCAGTAGTAACATTTTTATTATTTCACCTTTGTTAAGCATCAACAATTGGCTAGGCACCAGTTAGGAACAAAGGACATCTGTTTTAGCACTTAGGTGCTTAAGGTCCAGTTCTCATGCCCCTCTGCCCTCTCTGTGTCATTTCTGTGCCCAGTATTTGTCTTTGAAGTTCAGTAGAGCCCGACCCACAGAAAAGAACTTCAGGAAAATGGACAGAGCTAAGCACGGACTGCCAAATATCAGAGTCAGCTGTTCAGGAGTGTCTTTAAGCGGTTGCTTGGCTCTCCCAAGAAGTCAAGGGGTAGCATCTCTGCCAAAAGGGCAGAGGGAGTAGTTAGATCAAGAGATAGGAGGCTTGAGAAGTTCCTTTTAAAAATCGGTAAAGCTTCAGACCAAGAAATTTATCTCTGAAGACTCAAGAGGAGAGAAAGGGTCCATGCTTAAAATGCCAAAACGTAGCCCAGCAGATTGATTCTGTGCAGCCAGTATCAATCATGCAGATAGATTTTGCTGCAAAATGGTCCGATGTTCCTTTTTTTCCTCTCCTCTGACTTAGGAGTCCAGATGGTGCATGAACAGTGAGTGAAGAACGGCTAGATATTTTAAGACATCTTAATAAGGTGGGGATGCTGAAGCTAAATATGAATTTCCCAGTTCTCCATTCTCTATATATGTGAAATAAAATTCCTGTACTGAACTGCCAACAACTATCTGTTTCAATGGAACTTTGTGTTGTGTTATGAAATCAAAGTTTGAATATTCCTTTAAGAAAAGAGGGTTTTGGAACTAATTACTTTCCTTTGATAGGGTCTAGTTCTGCAGGAGCACATTTTAGGTGATTCTAATGTATTAATGATCTACTACAGGTTTTGGACTTGTTTTTGTTCTCCACAATTTAAAAAAATGTAAAACTTTCTAAGGTTATATAAGTGATATAAGACCACTGAGAAAAATTTGGAAAATATATAAAAACACAAAGAAAAAATTGATCACCTTAGACTTCTACTCCTATAATAACCACTGATAGCCATTTTGGTATATGCTCTTTTAGTCTTTTTTCCTATAAATAAATATTCATACTATCATAATTTAGTTATTCATTTTCCTGTCGTTGGAACTTTAATTTACCAAGTGTGAAAGAAAGAGTGTGTAATTTAGGTCAAGTAAAAAAAAAATGTCAGCTAGGATTATAGGATTGATTTTATAATTTTAAAACATCAATGGTGAAATTGTAAGGTCCATTGTCCTAAGACATGTTATAATTCCCTTTAATTAGCAACAATGGCTAAAACATGTGATCTAAAATTGTAGCATTTGCTTACAAACAGAAAATAGCGGAAACAAAGAGAAACTATATGTACTTGCAGGCAATAAGAAAGCCTTGTGTTATTTAGCATTTAAAATTGTCAAAGATAGAAATTAAAAGTACAAAAGTTGAAGCATTGGTGACCATAGTGAGGCCTCCAGACATGAGTCAGCCACAAAAAATGCTTAAACTCATTTAAAAAGCTCTTTGTCATGGTCCAAAAAAACAACATTTTTAGTGTTTTCCTTTGACTTCACATCCCGCTATTGCAAGTACATGGCTAATTATTATCTGAATGATATCTATTATTCCTGTGTTCTAACCGGATATGATCCAAATATGGCCACAAACACATTATAGTGTGCAGTGAAATAAAAAGAATAAGATAATTCTGTTTTAAAGGGTTAATGGTATTTTCACTCCTCTTCAGTTCAAATCATGGACAATGACTTTACTGTTGTCTATTCTAGGCAGCTGTGCAGAATAGTAAAGATTTGGAGATCTTTGTAGGCAGGAGAAAAATTAAGTCTTTGTATAGTTTTTATTCAGTATATTGTACCCAACACCCATGTGTAAGGGTTGGACTTGGGAGTTGCAACAGGCTAAGGAAAGTTTGCATAGATAAACAGAGTTATTCTAAATTCTGTGCCTACTAAGCTCTGAATCACAAAGTGCAATTGCAATCTTCTAGAATCGGTGTATAAAACATCCTTTTCTAACTCTGCCCACTATATTCTGTGGCTTTCATTTATTATTCTTGAATAATGAACATATGAAAAAGAATTAGCTGTAAAGTTAGCAATTACCTCATCATTTTCAGTTCTCAAACAGTTACTGTTCTTAAGCCTATGAGAAGTGGAGCGGTTTTGTGAAAGAACATATCCATATATGGAAGGAAAGGCAAAAATACTAATATAGCTTGAAATGACTAAAAAAAAGAATTCCAAATAATTGGGTGCTGTGGCCACAATTGAAAAGTTATAATTAAAATCATTTGTGCTTCTATTTGGGTCCCAGGATGGATAGTCAGGTATCGTTCTTTGTGTCTCTTATGCTTGGTATGAGAGCAAGCTATCCCAACATATCATAACTGGAAAAAGTGCCCCAGGGTGACAGGGAGGGGGGAAAACAGGGACAGGAAATACATTTGGATCTAGGATCTTACTCCATTTGTCACTTTGGGAATAATTTCTAAGAAAGAGTTTAAAATCCTAATGCCCTTTCTTATCTCACTCTTGTATTTGTTGGGGGAAGGAGTGATAACAATAGCTACCATTTATTGAGCACCTAAATGTGCATCAGGCACTCTTTTTTTAATATCTCAATCATCGTAACAACTCTATACATTAGTCAAAAGCTTACTATGGCTAAGAAGGCCCCAAATAATTTTGGCCCCAGTTACTCCTCTGCCCTCATCTCTCACCACTCTCCTTAAAATATACCCTCCCAGCCACGCTGACCTCCTTATTCCTCACACACAACACGCACATTCCCACCTCAGGGTCTTTGAAGTTACTGTTCTCTCTGCCTGGAATGTTCCTCCCCCAAATATCTGCATGGTTTGCTCTCATTTCATTCAGATCTGTGCTCAAACTTCAACTTAACAGCAAAGGCTTCCCTAATAATCACAAAGAAAATGGCACCCCTTGTCACTCTGTCCCCTTATCCTGCTCTATTCTTCAGAGCACTTATCACCATTAACCACATATATTTGTTATCGTCTCTCATCCCCTGTTAGAATGTAAGCTCCTTGAGAATAGGACTTCCCTCCCCTCCCCCAGTGATTTATCCCCCGTGCTTAGAACAGTGCCTGGTACATAGTAGATATTGATTGTATTTGTTGAATAAATGGATGAACAAAGAAACTGAACCTCAGAAAGGTTTAGTAACTTGCCCATGGATACACAGTACAGTGGCAGAACCAAATTTAGAAACTGTGTGCTTCTCAATCCAACAGGTGGCAGAGGATGTGACATTTGAACCGAGCTTTAAAAGATAAGTAGAACTTAGTGTTTTTAGTCTGCTGTTGCCGAAATGATATTGTGTATGTGTAGCTTCCCATCATCATTCCTTATTAATATTTTTATTCCACTTAGGAATAAATCTTATTAATATGGGGATGGCAAAGCACACAATACCATAAGGATAGCTTGCTTGCTTCATAATCTTTTCCCTGTCCATCCACTCAATGGGCAGTGGCTCCTGGTCTTTACGCTTGTAAGCCAGGTATGACACCTGGCATGAGAGGAGACTTGGTGTGCTCTCCCTGTTCACAGACATGTTCAGATGAGCTCCTTATTCCATGGGATGCACTCAGCCCAGTATCTGGCCCTCGGGTCTCAATAGGTGATCATAATTATTAGCATTATTATGTTATCATTTTACCCGTCACCCTTAGGCTTAGCGCCCAGCACAATTTATGTCCCCAGATTTCTTGGACCACATTTTCCCACCAGCTCAGCTGTCTCTGTGGCTTGGGCAAACCCTGTGTTATTCCAGCCTTTGCACCTCTTACCTGAGGGCAGTGCAAACACCTGGTTTGCTCTGTCCTTTGATGCGGACACAGGGGAATCCTGAATACCTATATAGAGCATCTTCACAGATATTTCATTAGACTTTTGGCATATTGCAACTGTGCATGGACTTCAAGAAAACTTGTAGCTTATTGCACTAAAAATTCTTGTTTAGAGAAATATACATCCCACCTTTCTCTTTCTGGTATGTTTAATTATTTTTCTAGCTTTGGTCAGCATTCACACACTCTCTTTCTCATCCGCAAGGAAGGGTCATGATCTTTAGTCACACAGTCATTTTCAAGCTGTGTGACCTGGAATGAGTTGCTTCACTTCTCTGAACCACAGATTCTCTATCTATACAATGGGAAAAATAATGTGTATCTTACAGAGGAGTTGTAAATGGCATAATGTATACAAAACACCTAGGAAAATGCCTAGCATATGCATTGAAATTATTTTTGTTGTTGCTGTGTTGAAAAGACTGATGATGAAGATAGATGATGTTGTCCTAAGTAATGTCGAGGACCCACAGCTCCTGATACGGTCCTGCTCTCCTTTGAAGTATGTCCTACTTAAAATCTTTGCACTTCTTTATTCCCATAGCTGCATAGGAAGTTCCTATGGGCAATAGCTTAGAGCCAAGGAGGACTCAGCAATGTAATCTTCAGACCCAGGAGAGCATGACCCTCTTCATCTGTGATTATACAGGCCATGCTGTGACCTGTGGAAATTTTCTTTTTTGCTTCAAACAACTCTATAAACAACTCCAATATCTTTGATCTCTCTTTTAGCACCACCTTAGACCATCTGTTATTAGGCCTTAAGCTCATTATCACTCTGTTCTATTTGCTTCTAAAATGCTCTAAGAGGTTTACTACTGCACTGTGAGCCCCTAGAGAACAGAAACCATGCCTTATGTAGCCCCAGCACAAAGCACAGTGCCTGAAAAAAGATGTTCAGTATGTTCGTTGCTTGTAGTGGGTGTCTGTGTTCTTGGTAAGTTTTTCCCTCCTCTTCCATCATCTTGCTCTACCTATACATACTTTTTAAAAGATTTTATTTATTTATTTGACAGAGAGAGAGAGAGAGAGAGAGAGAGAGAGAGAGAGAGAGAGAGAGATCACAAGTAGGCAGAGCAGCAGACAGAGGGAGGGGTGAAGCAGGCTCCCCACTGAGCAGGGAGCCCGATGGCGGGACTTGATCCCAGGACCCTGTGATCATGACCTGAGCCGAAGGCAGAGGCTTTAACCCACTGAGCTACCCAGGTGCCCCTACCTATACATATTTCTATCATCTGATTTTTGTACAGACATTTCATCTCAGCTTGACTTTTTCTCCTGGTTTTTACTCCAGTAGGCTTACATTTTCTTTATTTTTTATTAAAAAAATTTGTTAATGTATGCTTTCAGTTAAATGCTTTAGCTTCTGGAAATACCTGTATGGTCATGAGAGCGTTTAAGAAGATTCTCGATGGTATATTTTACCCTGTTGCTTCCCTCTCTGACATCTTAAATAGGGAGCAGAGCTTCCCTCCCTTTCAGCACTGCTTTTTATAACATATTAAATTTCTTCCTTTTTTTAAAAGAGGAATTTGCACCTCCTTCATATATTTCTGGCAAATTTCCCAGGCTTTGGGAAATTAATTTTGGCCATTACCCTAGCAAGAAAGGGAACTATCTTTCACTTTATATTCATAATCTCTGTTTTTTTCTTGTGTCTAAATCCTATTAATTCTACTAGCCCACTTCTACTTTTGTTTTAATAATAATAACTAACATTTGTGTAATGCTTTACAGTTTAAAAAGTATTTTCACATTCACTATTTCATTTGAGCCTAACAAGTCTATGAGAATGGCAGAACTTGTACATTATTACACCAGTTTCACAGATGAGAAAAAAAACCCCACACCCCAGAGAGTTTCAATTATTTATCTTGGGTCACATAGTTTATAAGAATTAGAACCTTGGACTTGAACCCAGTTTTCTGATTCCAAATCCTGTTTATTTCCTACTGTTCCATACCATGTATATCTGGAAAGGCTCTTAGTGACTAGTTGTAAATATTTGGCTTCATAGGTCACCTTGATTATTTTCAGTCTTGTTTGTTTCTTTTTTTTTAGTTTGTTGTTGAAATCTGTCCAAACCCACCTCTCAGAACCCACGCCTCCACTCTTTCCCTTGGCTCGCCACTCAGCTCAGATTGCCCATCTTTCAGGAAAGCATTTCTGACTCTCCAGATTGGATTGGCCCTTCTTAGACCACCCAGTTCATCCTTGTATATCCCCTTGTGTCTCTGTAAATTATCATTTTCCTTATTCACATCTCCAAGTACTAGACTATAAACTATGTCGCACCAAGGACCATTCTATCTTTGAGACCCCCAGAATCCAGCACATTGCCTGGCACACAGTAGGTATTTGGCAAGTAGTTATGAAATAAATAACTAATGGCAACAGGAATGGAAAGGTACTTTGTGTAGCTAACCAGAAGTAATCCCAAAGGGGGTCTTGGGGAAGTCTTGTTTTGTTTTGTGTATTTGGGGGGATGCACTGTGCAGGGCACAAATGCAGAATAGAGCAGGTGATTATGTGAAGAAACAAGTCATCACAACTACATTTCTCTCAAATACAAAAAAATAGCTCTGTAACATTTCTTATAAAAGAAATGAGAAAGAGTATATTCAGTAGTGAACTGTTTTTCTTTTTTCTTTAATTGTTGGTGATTGTTCTTCAGAGTCTGTGGCTTTTCATAAGTCATGTTCTTATAATATTTCTTATGAAAGAAGAAATGTTAAAAAACAAAAACAACCAAACAAGTAAACCTATTAGAATAGTGGTTTGTGAAATTACACATTTCCCGGAAACAATTTTAGAAATACTGACTTATCGATAACCAGAAAACGGTGGATACTTTTGCATTCATGAAACTAATATTGACTTATTTAACTCTAGCCACTTATGAGTAGTCCAAATTTGTAGTGAGACCCTAGATTGAGAACAAAAAGTGTTAACACTATGTTTCCATGTTTCAATTCATCTAGCCGCCCAAATCCTTAATGTTGTGTTTGTACCTCTATCATTAAGGTTGCATTTGGAGTTTTTATAGCAAAATCCTATTGCTAGAGGTATATAACTCCATTACAAAAATCCCTTTTGGCACACATCATCTTTGCCTGTGGAAACAAACAAACAAACCTCAGTCTAATTGCTGGGTGAACTGAGAATGGAAAAGGAAAACAATTGCTTCTAGTTATTACTACCTCCTCCTCCTCCTCCTCCTCCTCCTCTTCTTCTTCTTCTTCTTCTTCTTCTTCTTCTTCTTCTTCTCCTCCTCCTCCTCCTCCTTCTCCTTCTTCTTTTTTGCCATTTTAGACAAAGCAGTAGCCAGAGGGTATGAATGGCCTGAATATAAAATAGTGCTATTGAGTTTTGTGTGTGGAGTTATTGATTTCTTGGTATCTCGAATTTGGAAACTCTTCTCTCTGTTAAAACCAAGTTCAAGCATCTGCTCTCAGTTTTGCCTTCACCTACCTTCATTTTCTTTTGTAATTTGAATGTACTTGCTGTTTGGGAATGGAAATTCCTTGGACAACAGCCTGAAGTGACATCAGAAATGAAAAGGAAGCCAAGTCCTCTTCAGTGAAAGGAGAAAGGACATGATTTCTCATGTGAGGATACATTTTAGGTCAAGTATGATAATAAAGCTGCAGAAGAATAATTCAGGTTTAGAATGATTCCCTCTGTCTTTGCAGGACTGTTTCCTAGAACCAAATCTTTTCTGAAAATACTTTTTTCTTTCCTCAAGTGAGAAAAGGCTCACCCTTTTTTTGAGGAAAGGGAAACCCTTCCCTCCCCTGCACAAGGAAGGGTTTTGCTAAGGCACCAAAATCACCTGAGGCTCTAACTAGGACTCTAAGCAGGAACCTCTGACAGAACTACAGCTAACCGTGAACATCACTGGGCCTCCTGGCAGCTCTGAAACATGCTTACATAGGAATGTTAAGGGCCCTCATAGAGTAAATAACGATGAAGTTTGCTTTCACTTTTTACTTTGGTGGTTGGTATATGCTCTTCCTTCTGGATTCCCCTCTACACAACTCCATCTTTTTTCTGATGGACTCCTAATAGTTCTCACAACTTTTCTCAAGCTTTATGTTTTCTCTGAGGCTCCCCCTTGTCCCCTTTCCCCCTCTATCTCCTTTTCCACTATCATATTTGTTATCATGCCTGCCTCTTTTATAAGCTGTAAGCAACCTGACATCTAGCACAGTTGCCCAGCATACAGTAGGCATTCAGCAAATGGCTCTTGAATGAATTATTGAACAAATGAGCTAAACTAGCTGAATTTGGGTTAGTTTAATATGACACCAGTATATTTGAAACTGTTGCTACCTTTAGCAAAAAGAAAAACTTTCATTGAATTGCCTTAGCTGATTCAGTACAGATGGTCCCCTATCAACAGAGATCTCAAATTGAACTCTCTAAAACTCCATCCTAGGCTGTGAGTTTCCTTAGAAACATTACCCGTGCTAGTTACTGCCTCTTATGGGAGAAAGTACTCTCAAGAAGTAGTTGCCTGGTTCTGGATACACTCACCTGATGAATCATTCTACAAATAACAGCTTTTAGCAAAAATGATAACTGATATAAACTTTATTATTTTGGAGAAAATTCAGATTTGGGCAAATACATTAGTCTTGTCTTAAAAAGCTACTATTAAAAGGGTTAATCTGTGTAACTGAGGATGGTCCTCTAGGTGTGAGGTATTTATATCAGTCTGCAAAGACAAGTCTAGACTTTTTTCTCTCATTGAAAGTACTGGTTTATTTATTCGGATTTGATCACAAAGGAAGTCAAGGGAATTGTTGACCTGAGTATTCCAAAATGAATGAAGAATCTATTTAGAATCCAACTGTTCTTTCTGAGACAGAATGCAGAGCTTTTGTCGGGATTTTCTGAATGGCATTGAACAACCATAGGTTTGCTCTTTTTCAGATTATTAGGGATTCATTAATGGAACTATCCATAGTGACAATTTGGAAAAGGAAGACCTATACAGTAGGAAAGGAAAGAATCTTACAGGTGCTACCATGACCTATTTTCCTCGGGTACTATAGGACAAGTGCTATCTTTCCCTATGTATGATATCTCCTCTCATTTGTCATTTATAAACACCTTTGCCTCTGAATGAAAATGCTAATGGTCATGATTAACTGTATTGCCTGGCCCTCCTGCCTGACTCAGGAGTATTTTGTTAACTTGAATTAACATTTTATAAATCATGAATATTGAAATGGGAATTCAGAAAGACTCCCATTATTGTCATTTGCAGTATTGGTACCTCTTCGATATCTATTAATTTAGTCTTATTGCCTTTAACAGTTTAGGCGTATTAATGATCAATAAAAAATATTTTTTTTTCATAGTTTCCAATTATAAAAATATTTTCATAAGCATTAACTAATGATATGCAACAACCCCATGAAGTAGACAGGACAGATTTTGTTATTTTTCAGATGAAGGAATAGAGGTTTAGACGAGTCAAATAACTGACTTTGAAAAAATTTATCCTACATAATAACATCTTTAGCTCATAAGACTCAAATTTTTTTAATGTGAAAGCAAAACACCTGGCATGTTTTGAATAATACCTTTTATTGGACAAACTGTACAATATTGACAGAGAGGCTTTTCTGCCTACAGAAATCCTTTCCTCAGAGTCAATCCCTTACTGACCTAAAGGGGTTTTCTATATCCCCAAAGCTTCTCTGTCAATATTCCACCATTAGTCCAATAAAAGTATTACTTGGAACTTGACTCTACATTTTGTCTGACCAATAAAGGCAAGTAATTAAAAATATTGAGTTAGGAACCAAGACATATTGGGTATTGTGATGCTCTAGTAGCTACATTCTTGAAAAATAATTTACTGCCACACTATTAAAATATAATGTATTTATTTTTTTAAGCTGGTAGTCTGAATTTTTCCAAAAAACAATCTACATTTTCAGAGCCAGGTGTACTTCAGGTGTACCTGGAGGGAGCACAGATGAGGCAATAAGCAGCAGGTGATGATGAAAAAGAATCAGCAGGTTAAATCATTAAGCAGACAAGACACGGCAATTCCTTGGAAGAGGAAAGGCAGAAACATGGAAGGATCTTTAGTTCCATTCCCTGCTGTCCATCCTTGACTGAGCAGGAAGTGGGATAACTTAGTTTTGTCTACCCACGTAGACATAGGTTGTTTTTATTTGGAACCCAGAGGTCTCTATGGCCTTACCAGAGAAATGGGACATTCCTAACATTAGTACTCTGTTTGAACCCTTCTAGCCATTGATGGCTTCCATCCTCAGTCCACACCCAAAACACTCCACTCTGTGCTATGCTTGTAAGGAATGATTAATCATTACACTAAATTATAAGCTCTGTGGATTAGGATTTTTTTTCTCTGATTTTTTTGGTTCTGAATCCTAAGCACCCAGAACAGCTCCTAGTACACAGTAGGGACTCAGTAAATATTTGTTGAATGAATGAGTGAATGAATGAATGAATGAATAACATGGGTAGATATGGAAAATTGAGAAGGAGGAGAAAGAACTTCAGGCAGACAGTACACAATTAACAAATTCTGGGGTAAGGAGGATGTGTTTGAGGGAAATAAGAAATCTACTCCAACCTAGCTAACAGAGAAGACTTATCAGGAAGTATTGCTTGTTGTATGTAAAAGACAGGCAAAAATCTAACTTAGGTGCTGTACTTTCACAGAGCGACCTTCATCTCTATTACAAATTGTAAAGCCTGAGAGGCCAAACAGAGACTCCTTAACTTTAGTCTGTAAACTTAGCACCCAGCAGATGCTAATTTTTTTTAAATGATGGATAAATATGTGTCAAGATAAGTAAAGCCCCAGAGGATCATTGTGAGGATGAATTAAGATAACATAAGTAAAGTTGTTGAACAGAGTGATTGGCATGGAGCTGGTGTTTGTTAAATTATTAGCTCTAATCTTAACAATGATCCTGGATGGTAACTATTATTATCTCTACTTTATAGATGAGAAAGTAAGACTCAGAGAGGTTAAGTAACTTGCCTAAATTACCCAGCTACTTTGACTCCATAACTAATGTGCTTTTCCCTTTTTTCAAGACTTGAGTGTCATTTCTGTTGGGTACAGAAAATATATGGACCAGAAAATATAATTTTATTCTGTTCCACTAAGAGTCACTGTAAGGCAAATCCTTGGAAATGTTCAGAGATAGTACAGAATATAAATGAAAGCAGAATTAGGTTATTGCTTTTGCTAGACAACATGATATTGTGGCTAAGAGACTAAAATCTGGTATTGGACAGATTTAGGTGAGAGTTCCAGCTGCTTCACTTAATGAGCTATGTGACCTTCAGCAAGTAACTTAACTTCTCTGTCTCACATTTCTCTCTGTAAAATGGAGATTAGAATCAACACCTCTTTCATAAGATAAGAGAAAGTGATGCATTTACCTGGTTAATACAGTGCCTAGCACATGGCAAGCAGTCCACAGCACACCCACAAATATCCCATTTTGGTTATAAAGAATTGGCTTTATAATTGGATTTGTTTCTTTGGGTCTTGCTTGATAACAATTAAATTGGCATCATGGAAGCAGTAAGAAGTCAGTCTTGAAGTGGGCACTCCATTAAGACAAATGGCTTGGAGGGGATGCTCCCACTTCCCTTGATGCTATATTGTTTTGGTCTGTCTAGCTGGAGAGCAAACCAAACAGCAGTGTATTGATTTACGGTATAAAGACGCTACCTTTACAAGATGAAGGGCTAGAAACTTTATTTTCTTTTAATGAAAGTTCAGCTTCTGTAGACCACAGCCAAGTCGGCTAGGGAGAACAAAGAAGAATGTGGGTTTTTTTTTTTTCCCACCTACAGATTTGATTGCTTTTAATCTCGTGGGAGAACGGCGTCAGGAGGTATTATTAAAGCATTAGCCCAATAACCTCTTGAAAAGATGGTGACCAATGTAAGCTTATGACCTCAAACTGATTTAAAAAACACTACCTGATACCAAAAAGTGGCATAAATCTGTCTTATACAAGGAACTGGCAATTCCCAAGTTAACAGAGGGAAATTTATTCAGTTTGTTATTTATTTTATAGAAATTCATATCATACTATGCTCTACTTACAGTAATTGGTATTTTGGGAAGATACCAGTTTGTTAATAAAGTCTCAAACAGCGTTATTTTCTTCAATTGCAGATCTTTATCCTGGAGAATGTTTTAGGTATTTACCTATATTCTAGAAAAATAGTAAGAATATAGATAACATAGTGATGAAAAATAATTTTTTAGTTTTGAAGGACTATATAATTTCTCCTATTAAAGTAGAATTCAGGAATGTGGAAATTCATTTTTAAAAACTTTTAACACTCAACAATTAATGTTTAACATTTTATAATATAGTACACTTGCTCTGGATAGTTAACATACATAAATATTAAAACTCATTCATAGTATGTTTTAACAGAAGTTACATTTGAGATTTTTAAAAATGGTTAAAACTAACAGTGAATTATTAAGTTCCATGTTAAATTTTGGGTTCCACATTATATTTTCTTTTGTTCTCTTAAGTAAACTGTTTTGAAATTAGATTTGAGATTTCACTTTTAATGAAAATACAGAAAAAGAAAATGTATGTGTTTTGTTCAAACAGATAACAGGGTGGTAAAATCAAGACATAAGAAAAACTGGAAGATAGAAGAGCTTTTGTGTATTATGGCTAGAGGTTTCAAGCAAAACTAAGCATCAAAATATTAGAACACACTAACAGAACCCCATTGTCACTAAACCTAATTAGTGTTCTGCTGTTTAATGCAAAAGCCTACATGCTGTCTTGACCTTTTTACACGTCGTGTCTGAGGTTGTGCCATAAAACAGAGGGAAGCACAGAATGCCTCCAGATAGCCTCAGAGGTTTTCTTTTTTAAGTAGTTCAATTGATTGTAACAATGCAGGCTGTGTATAGGACTTATTTAAAGGTGCTGTTTATTAGATCTTGATTACAAGGAGCCAGTGAATTAAAGTAATGTCATGCTAGGGAACAGTTTCCAGGGCAGAATGACGGCCATTTCTTTTTAATGTGATGCTGCATGGTTTAAAATACACTTACCATAGAATGCATGACTTTGAAAGTTAGCTCTCAGTAAACCCACACGACAGGCAGAATGTAGAGCCGCAGGTTCTCTGAAGAAGGTATAATAAAGCAAGATTTTCATGGTGCAACAGTGCAATGCTAGGAAACAGTTATTGAAGAAGAGAACCCAGCAGGATAGTCACTTGCAAACACATAAGGGCCTTTCATTTGAAAATCCCCAGGCAGTTTGGAGGCTGTGACTCATGAGCATCCCTGCAAGGCAGATGTGGTTTGGTAGTTTAGCAAGTGTCATTTTCCTCTGTTTTGGGTCTGACTCAAAGTGTTTTCAGAGATTTGTCAAAGGAGAGAAAGAAATGCAGAACCTTCTGTGGCTCTCCAAGGCTTCCACAGTGGAGCCCACACTCCTTAAAACAGCTCACAGTTTACTAAGCCCATGTATCACAGTGGTTAAGCACACAGATCCTGGGGTCTGATAGGTCAGTGGTGTGTTTTGGCTTTGCCATTGAGACAGCATGAGACCCTGGGTAAGATATGTAACCCCTCTGAGCCTCTATTTTTGCATCTGCAAAATGTGGATAATAGTAGTACCTTCTTTATAGGATGGTAGGGAAGATTTATTTTTTTTATTTTATCATTTTTTAAAGATTTTATTTATTTATTTGACAGACAGGGAGAGATCACAAGCAGGCAGAGGCAGGCATAGAGAGATGAGGAAGCAGGCTCCCCGCTGAGCAGGGAGTCCGATACAGGCCTCGATCCCAGGACCCTGAGATCATGACCTGAGCCGAAGGCAGAGGCTTTAACCCACTGAGCCACCCAGGCACTCAAGATTTTATTTATTTAACAGAGAGAAACAGTGAGAGGAGAACACAAACAGCGGTAGTGGGAGAGGGAGAAGCAGGCTTCCTGCTGAGGAGGGAGCCCGATGCAGGGCTTNACGGAGAGAAACAGTGAGAGGAGAACACAAGCAGCGGTAGTGGGAGAGGGAGAAGCAGGCTTCCTGCTGAGGAGGGAGCCCGATGCAGGGCTTGATCCCAGGACCCTGAGATCATGACCTGAGCTGAAGGCAGATGCTTAATGACTGAGCCACCCAGGCGCCCCGGAAGATTTATTGATGTAATGCATGTCAGATGCTTAGCATGATGCAGAGCACGTAGTGTGTATTTGAGAGATGGTAGCTAATGGCAGCAAAAATGATGGTGGCCTACCTTTCTAGCCTTATCACCTGCCACTCTAAGTACCAAATCAGCATTCTTATCTGTAGCCATATGAATTGTTTGCTTTTTCCAAAATATATCATGCATTTTGTAAATATTGTGGATATGGAATATAGATTATGTGTAAGCTTCCAACATTAGACTTTGAGTTCCTTGAGGACAGAAGTCTTGTGCCTGACACACTTAGTCAATGATGATTGGAATGAGATTTCCTCAGTGGTCCTTTGGTGGCTTCCACAGAGCAGCATATCCCACAGTGGGTTCCAAGAAACATTAATCTCATAAAAATATTTGTTAAAAAGGAGTTCTTGGTCAACTAAGGATTCCACCAATGGTTGCTCAGGTCTATAGCCCACCAATAATCTTTGATCCTTTTTTTCCTTATCCTTCCCCACCTGAACATCTTACAAAGACCTATTAAGCTGTCCTTTGTGATGTCTTGGCTCCTGTCCCTCTTTGCTCTTGCTGCCACCACTCTATTCCATTCCAAACCTTCATCGCCTGATAACTACAATGGGTTAAATGGTCATTTGTGTCTCTCTTTTCCATTGCATTTGCTTGCTGCTTCCAGGTAAATGTTCATCATACAACTTCCCCGAGCAGAAGACTTCAATACTTCCTATTGTCAAAAGCATAGTTTCAAATCTGGGTTTCCTACCAAAGGATGTTGGGGGTGTTTGGGGGTGCTGAGCAGATGGGGTTCTGGATTCTCTACATTTGCTCCCACCAGAGAAGTTCTATGTGTATCTTTTTTATATACTGAGAATAAGATATTGTTTCAAGAAAGGATTCTGAATTGCAAATAGAAATAGAAAGCCACTGGGCAAAACTGATTATTTTGGCACCCAGGCCCCCCACAATCTGGTCTGAATTTTTTGGAGTATTTTCTCTTTACTCTTTTCCACAAAATTTTGCTCAAAACTGACTAATCATTATTTTTTGGGCAATCCTTCTTACATCTCATCTCTATGCCTTTGCTTAAGCTATTCTAGTAATGAATACTGATTCTGTACCAGCCACTATACTAAGCATCTTACCATTATAAAACATTATCTCAGATATTATTAACAACAACTCTATGAGGTGGATGCTAATAATTATTCCCATTTTATCAGTGAAGCTTATTGAAATTAAGTAATTTGATTAGAGCCACACAGTTAATAAAAGGCAGAGCCAGGAGTTAAATCCAGGTCTGTCTGACTGTTAAGTCTCCTGTTCGAATATGCTACCCTTTTGCCTGACAGCTTTCTCTTTTCCCATGTAATTACTGTCCTTCTTTCAAGTCTACCTCTTCCAAGAAATCTTCTGTGACCTCTATGTCTCATCATATTTCTCCCTTCCCTGAACTTCTCAACACTTACTATCTATTCCATTCATTTGATAATTACCACATACACTGCTTTGCTATATTTTTAGGGGCAAATGTTTAGTTTATCCAGTACATTCTCTGAGGTCATGGAAATTTTATACCAAATATTCCCTCCAGGCTTCCACAACTTTTAGACCAATGCTTTTCCAAAGGCAAGGAATTCTAAGGTTGACATGAATATCTATTGGACAAAGTGTCAAAAGACCTGAATTTTAGCTCTTACTAACTGGGGATGGGGGGAGTACAGTGGGACTGTGGGGCTGGAGCCCAGCATTTTTCCCAGAAACCCCTGATTATTTAGTTGTTATAAAGGGAAAAGGCAATGCTCCACACTTGCCATTTAATATTGTTTTCAGAAGCAATTAAGACCACACATGCGAAAGAAGTTTTAAAATGCTTAAATGCTGCACACATGCTATGTACTGTTGTAACAGTAGACATCAAAATGTACAGTTAGTAGACTCAGACAAGAAAGTTCTGCAGGAAGAGATGAGCTGGAGCAGAACAAGGGACACTCAGCGGAGCTTGACAATCATGGTCATATCAGCAATCCAAAGAACACATTTTTATCAGTGCAACATTGTTATTCCTTTAACCATCGTTTAATGTAGCCCTAAGCTTTCTGTGATCAGAATCAACCTCCCAGGTCAGCCAAGCCACAGACTAACCCAAACAAAAGATAATATTTGCAATTTTTAAAAATGTAGTGGCCAGAAATTAAGCATGTGTTAAATTAAAGAAAGGCTACTGCACACCATGCCAAGTCTCTTTTTGTTGTCTGGAGAGTTATAACAATCCTCTCCTGGCAGTTAGTTTTAAGATCATTAAATGATCCTCATTTGCAATATATTTGCAGAAGATTACAGCCATCTAAATTGACCCTGAAGGAAGACTTATTTCATTAATGGGCTGTCCTGTGCTAATGCATAAAGCTAGAAAAATATATCTATTAAATTCTTAATGTGTAAATGATGTTTCTGGCTTTCTTCTTAATTACAAAGCAAAATGAGCCCGAAGTGCACTATGTCTAGGAAAAAATGATCAATTTAATCCATCTTTCAGGGGAAGAACTTTTTTAGTCAATCTCCAAATTCCAGCTGGAAAAGCTCTTCCTGGGTAGCAGGCTCCGGACTTATTGCTTCCATCACTTATTGCAGTGCTACAACAGAATGTGCAGCCTGGCAAGCTATGGTACATTTTCCTCTGGATTCCAACGAACACAACAAAGAGGTGATCTGAGTTCTTAGAGATGTCCCCTCCTCCCTTTCACACAGTAAGGCCAGCTTCTGCTAACTTTTCCTTGAAGGATTACTCAGGGGCTTTCTGCGCTTTGGTACAAATGCATAACAAGAGTGAGCACAGATTTGAAAATGAATGATGTTGTGCTATTGCTAGCTTATGATATACATGCTGAATATTAATGCAGCTATAGAAAGAGATTTACTGTACATATATATTTCCAGTGTATGCACAGAATCGCCTAACTAAAATCATAATGTAATATAATGATAACTAAGGGATCTCAGGAGCAGCTCCATTTGTCCACTGTAAGGTTGCTTACAATGGCAGGCAGTATTTACATGGGAAGTTTGGGGTTTCTGCTCTTAAAAAGTAGTTAGTGATGGTACTTTGATTTCTCAGGAGCTTTAACTGGTTAATACTAGTAATTCTCTTTAGACAAAAACACAAATATACCAAGTGTTTTCTCTCCCCAGCTTGGTGTGTTCTCCTTTGAGAAGTGGAAATTAAGCAGAACTGGCTCATATCTGCTGTGCTTTTAGGAGAAGAGCAATGGTTCCAAACAGCAAATTAATAGTTATTGACAGTACAAAGATATACCACATAAACACATATTTGGTTTTGAGATGCCCTGGTTTTTAATTATGTCTTATGGGATACTCTTTAAAATTAAAAGTTGAGATACTCATATTCATATCTTGTTAAATTCCGAAGTTTCACATATATCTGCCTCTTATTCCAGGGCTGAATTTATTAAACACTTTCCAAAGAGGTTGTTTAAAATATATAAAACGATGAAACAATCAAAGTAGGTAGCATTTATGAGTTTGAGGGTTTTTTTAAAATGAAAATATCAAAATTTGAAATTCACAAAGTCTCCATCAAATGCATGACTTTGTTCATTTGTGTGTGGGTATGGGTTTTCTTTCTTTTTTTTTTTTTGCACTTTTCAGTATAAGTATACTATTGTGAAGTTTGGGTTGATCGACGTTGCTATGAAAATCAAAGAAAAGAAACACCTGTTTGAAAAGATATACTCACACTTAGGCTCATTATGGTATTATTTATAACAGACAAAAACGGAGTAACCAGGGTCCATCTATTGATGAATGGTTAAAGGAATAACTGGAATATTACTCAAACATAAAAAGAATGATGGGGGCTTGGGTGGTTCAGTTGGCTGAGCATCCAACTCTTGGTTTTGGCTCAAGTCATAATCTCCGAGTCCTGAGATAGAGTCCTGTGTCCAGCTCCGCACTCCACGTAGTCTTCTAGAGATTCCCCTTCTTCCTCCCCACCCCGCCTCTGCTCCTCCCCCTACTTATGCTCTCTTTCTAAAAATCAATCGACGAACCAATCAGGATTTAAAAACATAAAAAGAACGAAATTTTGCCATTAGTGACAACATGGAAGGACCTAGAGGATATTATGCTAAGTGAAAGAAGTCAGACAGAGAAACACAGATACTATATGATTTCACTTATATGTGGAATCTAAAAACCAAAACAAACGAGGGAACAAAACAGAAACAGATTCACATAGACAGGAAGCAAACTGTTGGTTACCAAACTGGGGAGGTATTGGGGTAAAATAGGTGAAAGGGATTAAGAGGTACAAAGTTCCAGTTACAAAATAAAGAAGTCATGGGAATATATTGTACGATATAGGAAATATAGTCAATAATGTTATGGTAACTTTGTATGGTGACAGATGGTAACTAGACATCACCAGGATCATTTTGTTATGTATGTAAATGTCAAATCATTATGATGTACACCTCAAAGTAATGGGATGGCCTGTGTCAATAATACTTCAATAAAAACAGAAAATCAAGGAAAGAAAAAGAAAGGCAACATTCTGTCTTGAAGTTTACTTTATATTTTTGTATTTTTCATGTGCATGTGTTATACTCATTGAAGTTGAGAAGGAACTTTCTACTTCCTACTCAAATAAATTAGCACATACTCTGATTTGCAATAGAATGATGCCAAAATCAAATCTGGTCAGCAGGCCTTTGTGGTTTTTCTAATATGTTCTTAGCGTAGTGATACAGAAAAGAAACCTTTTGGAAGAGGAGAAAAAAGAAAGAAAATGAAAAAAATTTTTATCTTGTGGACATTTTATAAGTTGAAAAATTTTGCATTATGAGTTTTTTTAGAATGATGAATAAAATGTTTAAGAGAAAGTGCTCATATATTGCTACTTGGCTTTTACTCCACCAAAATGATTTCTGAAAACTGTGCAGAAGGAGGAATTTTATGTTAAACCATCTATACTATCAGATCATTATATGCCTATACACTGAGGACAAGCAGGAGAATATAACTCTGATGAAAGACTAAGACACTTCTCTTCCAGGGCTGTTGCCAAGAATAAGAATAAAACCACCTCAAGAAATAGTATTGCCAGAGTTGAAGGTCTCGAAATAGCCAGAAGTATGAGAAATTGTCTGATTATGGTGCCTCTGATCCAGTTGTAGAGTACCAACAGGTTGGGAAAGTCATTTTATTGAGGAATTTTAATCCTCCAAATCCAATCCAACAAATTTTCTCATAGACACGGTTTTAACCTGTAGTCCCCTAAGCTAGGCTCTTTACCTATTTTACTACTACCTTTGGGGAAAGTCATTCCTTCTACCTCAGTTGACAGAGATCTTTTCCTTTTTTCCTTTAACTGAAGTAATTCCCAAGTGTAGCTAAGGTAGTGGTTCTCAAGCAGGGAACTGTTGCCCTTCGGGGCATGTTTGGCAATGTGTGGAGACATTTTTGATTGTCAAGGGGAGGGGAATACTACTGACACCTGGTAACTAGAAGCCAGGGATTTCACTTAATATCCTTCAACGCACAGGACAACCCCTCCACTCCCTACAAAGGCGTACCCAGCCCAAAATTTCAATAGTTCTGAGGTTGAGAATGTGTGAATTAATGTAACACTGGCTGTTACAATATATAAATGCTAAAATTCAGTAGTTTACCACAGTAGATGCTTATTTTTCAGTTATATAGTAAGTCGAAATGTAGGTCCCTGATCAGTGATCAGTTTTCCTCCAAGCAGGGAGTTAGAGACAGTAGCTCCTTCCAACTGGTGGCTCTGCATCCACAACATGTACTTTCTAAAGGTGCTTGGGGAGAGTGCATGAAGGATTGCACCTGGGAGATCTGGATGGACTGAACTTCTGCCCCGATTCATGTAACCTAGACTTAGTCACATGGCTACACCTAACTGCAGGGAAAGCTGGAAATTATGTGTTTAGTTATGTACCTAAGAGGAAGAGGAAGTGGGTTTAGTGAAGAGTTAGCCACTCTCTGCCATACTCCATATTTGTCTCAACTAAATATTAATTTCCATTCAAAAGTATACCCATCCTATCATTTTTCAGGCCATTGCAAAGTTACGGTTCAGTTTTTAAAATTTCCTGCCCAATTTGATGTCATTTGCAATTTTGGTAGCATATCACAGCTTTTAAAGCATTCTCACATATATTACCTTTCCTGAGCTTCATGGGAATTATTGAGCATTTACTCTGTGCTCGAGTTTACCTATACTATCGTGTTTAATTCCTATGATAATCTTATGTCATAGACATTATCTTTATTTTGCATGAAAAAACCCCGAAGCCTTAGAGAAGTTAAGAAACGGCAGAAATGCCGAAGCCTGTGCTTCTTCTGTCTCCTACAAGGTAGTCATTAGGTGTCAGTATCTTTTTCAGCTAAGAAACTCGTGTCTCAGACACTTACCCAGGATCACACAACTATAAAGTGGCAAAGCCAGGACATGAACTCCTCTCTTTCCATTCTCAGTCCTGTGTTCTTTCCCTAACTACACCTTTGCAGATGTACTTCATCTCACCAACCAAACTAGTAAATAAAGCGTGACATTTTCTCCTATAAGGATCAGACTTTCTAGGACTCCATTCAGTATATTCCCTCAGAGCTGACAATAACCCATGGATAATAGTTATTTAAGCTTGGGACACACATTATAGTGTTGATATCAGAAAAACATGGGTCCAAATCTTCACTTGAATGCTTGTTAGTTGAGTGGTGCTGGCCAAGTCATGGAGCCTCACTGAGCCTCAGTTTCTTTATCTGCAGGATGGAGATAAATGCCCATCTCTCAGAATGGCTAAGGATGAAATGAGGCATATGTATAATATAATTCACATAGTAAATGCTTGATATGTATAAGTGCTCAAGAAATGTTAATACCTTTCTCCCCTTCTTCACCCACTGTAGTGGACATTTGTGCGTTTCCAGTCTCACACCATTCCTTTTGTTTGTTTGTTTTTTAAAGATTTTATTTATTTATTTGAAAGAGAGCACACAAGCAGGGGGAAGAGCAGAGGGGGAAGGAGAAGCAGGCTCCTCTCTGAGCACTGAGCCTGATGCAGAGCTGGATCCCAGGACCCTGGGATCATAACCTGAGCCAAAGGCAGACACCCAAATGACTGAGCCACCGAGGCGCTGCCACATCATTCCTTTTTTTGATAAGGACATTACTTTTTCCCCATTGTATATAGTGTTGATGAATATGAAAATCAAAATTTTTTTTTCTCTTTTAGCCAAGGGGTGGGCCCATGACCTCTTCCAGGACTCTGAATCTTGAGCAGAGTGATGTAAGGATGGAAAAAAATGGTTAATGTGCACTCATTTGAGACGTAGGTTATTACAGAGACTCTTGAAGCTGCCTGTCCTTTTCTTCAACAACCCAGTAGATCTCTAAGCTGCCATGTATTTTCAATGTATTCTCTTTCTGCTTAAGTTAATCAGAATAAATTTCTTTTGCTTGCAACCAAGGAACCCCACTTACCCATTTGTACAGTGATTAAATTTTTTAAATTCTTGACAACAATGTCAAAAGGCACTAATTGCAAAAGCCTGATAAAGACAAGATCTATTACAGCTGTAATTTTTTCCTCAGTATAATGGACCTGTTTAGGAGGACATTAAATCAGTGCAATTGAATTGTTTTTAAACCATAATCTTGCAGAAATTGATAGATAGATTTTTGATGATCATTCATTAATATTTATCCAAGTATGACTTTCCAGGACCTGTGCTAATTGATTAATGCAAAGAAAACAGACATGTTCCCTGACCTTAAGGAATTTCTAGTCATAGTAGTCTAGAGCTACCAAATGCAGTTTTCTCCAGAATTAAGCCAAGAAACCTCACCTGTTTTATTGGACCTAAATTTGTTGGTCCTGAAATTATGTGGATTGTTGACCTTCCCTCCCCCCCGCCCCCGCCAGAATTAATCAAAAAATTGATCCTGGGCAGTCATCTTGGAGATACGAAGTGTTTCAGCCTGCATAGAATGTTCAAGTCTAAGAATCACCTGACAATGCTTCCTTAATTGTCAAGCAAGCCAATGCTATGGAGGGGCTAGTAGGAAAGAACTGATGTAGGGACCCAGGGAGTTATTTTACAGTAAAATTCCCCTAGGAGGCTCTGTTTTCAAACCTCACAGGCTTCAAAGCCAGTGTGTTAGGGAGCCCTGGAATTACACTGGGGAGAAGGTTTCATGCAGATGAAATGCCTCTTCCACACTTTGCTACTCCTAATTATTAAGCTGTCAGTCTCTTCCTACTAGCACTCACTTTCTGGGGTGCAAGGCTGGAGCAGGAAGGTTGGAAAGGATGATCTGTGAGTGCTGGAATATAATAACTTCCTGCCCAAGAATATAGAGCACAAACAAAACAAATATTGCTATTTCATAATACGATGAGTCTTTAGTGCATACTGTATAAAACTAAACTTATCAAGGGATATTCCCTCCCTCATTGTCCAAATCCCCAACCCAAACTGTAAGAGAGTAAGTGCATTCCTTTAGGGTTGGTACGATCAAATATCTGTTCATTGGCAGAGCTAAATTAGTGAGTGATCCTTTGAGATAATGATGGGAAGTTACTTTTGAAGCAAAATTTGATATGCAAAGATGAGATAGAAGGGCCTTAATAGGCTAGAATAATTTTTTATCAATCAAAAGTTTGCACAGCATGTATATTCTGTTTAAGAAGACACTTGTGGGGATGCCTGGGTGGCTCAGTTGGTTAAGCATCTGCCTTTGGCTCAGGTCATGATCCCAGGGTCTTGGGATGGAGTCCCACATGGGGGGGGGGGTGTCCCTGCTCAGCAGGGAGACTGTTTCTCCCTCTGCCTGCCTCCCCGCTGCTTGTCCTCTCTCTCTCTCTCTCTGACAAATAAATAAATAAAACCTTAAAAAAAAAAAAAAAAGAAGACACTTGGGTTTACTGTTAAGCTGATTAAAATATGGTTGAGGAGGATGCCTGGGTGGCTCAGTGGGTTAAAGCCTCTGCCTTTGGCTCAACAGGTCGTGATCTCAGGGTCCTGAGATCAAGTCCCGCATCTGGCTCTCTGCTCAGCAGGGAGCCTGCTTCCTCCTCTCTCTGCCTGCCTCTCTGCCTACTTGTGATCTCTCTCCCTCTGTGAAATAAATAAATAAAATCTTTAAAAAATATGGTTGAGGAGACATTACCTCTCTCTGTATTGTACATATGGACGTATTCATTTGAAAAAGAGCTAACATTTAATAAAACATTAAACTATATTCTAACCATACCGGCCTTTCTGTTCCTGGAAGACGCCACATCTCTTTCAACTAGAGGACCTTCATAAATGCTAATTCTTTTTCATTTATTCAATTTTTATTGAGTAATTACTTTGTGCCAGCCACACAAGATTCTGGTTGTCATGGAATTTACTTTCGTTGAAGGAGATAGACACAAACAAGTAAACAAGTCATCAAGCATCAATAATTGGTCTGAAGGATTTGGTAGATTGTGATAGGGTAGATGGTGATTGGTGGAGTGGTAGATGGTATCCTATATGGTGGCTGGGTAGGCTTTCTGGAACAAGCAACTTTGAACTGGGATCCAGATGCTAGAGCCAGTTACCTAAAGAGCTGGGATAAAAGAGCATTCTAGACAAATGGAACAGCAAATGCAAAAGCCTCATGAAATAGAAGCAACTTTGACTTCATTAAAAGGAGAGAGGAGACCAGGGGTCTGGAGAAGAGTGACTGAATTGGTAAGAGATGAGGTCATGAAGGAGGCAGGGAGAGATTGTAGGACCTCACCGACCATGATAAAGAATTTGCTGCACTTCTGCCTAGAATGACCTGGCCCTTACTCTCTGCTTAAATCAGGTTCCCCCTTCTTAGCTTAAATGCCACCTGCTCATGGAATTTTTCCCTTATGCCCTAGTCTAGGATCCCCTTGTCTAGTCTGTTATTCACTCTCATAACACACTGAACTGCTATTTTCTTGTACCTATTATAATTGAAAATAAATAGTCATTAGTATAATTATTTGTTTATTATCTGTTCTCCAAAATAGACTGTACATTCCTTGAGGGTAGAGATTGCTTTATTTAGTTCACTGCAATGGGAAAATTAAATTCATTTGGCAAACACTTATGTTATTGTATTTGCTATATGCCAGACATGTAGAAGATGCTCTTTAAGTGTATATTGATGGAATGATAGAATGAATCAGTGGAGTTGTTTTTTAATCCATTGCTTCATTGTTACTTGCTCTACCTAAATATGTAATAGCCCATTTATCCATGAGAATGTGGAATGTTCCATAAGATGGGAAATGGGGGAGTGTGTCCTACCCAGAGGGTTGAGTCAGAGCTGGAGTTGGTGCACAATGGTTCCATCCTTTTCTTGAAGGCTTTAATTGCATGGACTCAATTCTGAGTGGGTGCAAGGTATTTCCTTTTCTAACCTTTTTTCCTTTTCAAGTCCCCTTTCCTATTTTCCCCAAAATCAGCAAACAGTGTGTGGGGACTGATTGGTTTCAGAGAATGAGAATGTGAGAGGTGAGGATCACGGAGAAGGTTCACTTCAGTTCTTCAATTTTCCCCCCAAAAGGCATGATTTGAGCCATATTGCAGATGAAAGCCTATTAATTACATTAACATTAACATTATAATATCAGATATGACACCGCCATATACATCTAATAGTCAGGCTGAATAGCCAAGTGATTTAGATTTAGAAAGAAATTGTTTCATCCTGTGGGGCTTGCTCATGAGAAATAGACAGGATTTGCGAACAGTACTGTGGTTTGTCTTAGATTGTCTCATAGTGGATCAAGAGGCAGGGGTGCCAAAAATTAACATTGGACCTAGAATCAAAGACTGGTTTTTAACTCCAAGCTTTGTCCATTAAAGCTGTGTGTCTATATGCAAGTTGGACAGTTAGTTTTGTAATCTGTAAAAGGATAATACTTACCTCACAGGATTGCTATGAGGATTAAACGAGATGTCCTATAATAGCTTCTGGTCCACAGTAAGAGCTCAGACATAAATATTTGCTGAATGAACATCATCCTTCCGTGCATCCTTTTCCTGATTGCTCCTGAACTAGAGTTCTTTCCATCCATTCATTCATCCACTCATTCACTCACTCAGTACATACTTATGTTTACTTAAAAAGGTTCAGAAACTGGTTTTTAAGATACATTTTGGGAAATATATTTTTGGAATGGAAAAGAGTAAGTTATTGAAATCATGAAAAATTATAGTAACTACCAGTTATCATAAGCATACCATGAGGCAGGAACTGGGAAAAGGCTTTTCTTATATGATCTCATTTATCCCTACCACAGTTTCAGGGAGGACAACTAAGTTTCCAAGGTGATCCAGCTGGTATGTTGAGGGGCCAAGATTTTAATCTAATTGTCTGGATTCCAAAGCCCGTATTCTTCATAGAAGTCATATGATTTTTATGTATGTATGACTTCTGGGACCCCTAGGTAGCTCAGTTGTTAAGCATCTGCCTTTGGCTCAGGTCATGATCCCAGTGTCCTGGGATCGAGTTCTGCATCGGGCTCCTTGTTCAGCAGGCATCCTGCTTCTTCCTCTGCTTGTGTGCTCTCTCCTCTCTGGCAAGTAAACAGATAATAAAATATTTAAAAAGATTTAAAAAAGAAATCATATATAGACTTCTTCATAGGATTATTGCAAGGACTAAATGATTTAACATATGAACATGCCTTAACACACGAATAAGGTATTATGTGGGTATCCCTTTATTATCATTTTCATCATCAGAAGTGATTGATTTAGTGGTATTTCCCAGGGCCAACTATGTTTCCGGGGATAGCTGAATGTAAGCTCTATGTGCATTTGAAAATTTCATTATTTAAAGCAAAATTTTGCCTTTGTTTTATACAAAGGACTGCTATCTTCTTTCTTCTATGCCTGACCTGTCCAAATGAGATTTGTTGATGGGACGGGTGAATCAAGAGTGGAGGAGGCCCATCTTTCTGGAGGATCCCCACTCAGTGCCATGTTGTTTATAAATGATGGAATAATAGCTAGCTGGCCTTGCTTTGCTTTTTGTTTTGAGCCTGGGAAAAACCAGATCTCTTAAAATCACCCTGAATCAGAATTCTTCCAGACTGGAACACAGTAGCTTCATAAAAATCAGGTGATATAAAAAACTCACCACATGCCATTTTAGAAGAGAAGAAAAAAAAATCCAAAATATAATTTTCAGTTCTCTGTGTTCTAAGAACCCTCTCTCCCACCAGTCCCCTGCCAACATCTTATTGGCATTCAACTTAAAAAAGCATTTCCATTTTACATAATAGATTAATCATATCATAGATTTTTTTCTAATTCATGTTCTGGGGACATATGGAATATCTGTTATCTAAGAAAATGTTTATTTGTTTTGTTCTATTGCCCAGTAAGCTTATTAAAAGTTCAAATTCTGGGTATGTGTGTGTGTTTATACAGAGAATGTGTGACGTTAAAACTAGTGAAAATAATCTAAATTATTCCTTTACATGGAACAAATCAATATGGACTCTTATACCTACTGGAGAAGCACAAATGGTACTGGAACATCTTCAGAGTGGTTTATGCCCTTGACAGGTCAATCAGAGGGTAGCTGAAACTGAAGAAGTCATATGCCATGGTGCCAGCGGAAATGAAAATTATACCACTCATACTAACGAGTGCATTTCCAAAGGGACTATTTAGCGGTATTAGAAGTCTCTAAGCAGATGCCTCTGAACTTAAAATACACTTAATTCCTAAGGATTGTCTTGTAATTAATTTACCCAGATAGACTCAATGAGGAGAATGCAGGGCAAAGCATCACATTGCTCAGCAGTTTGCAAACTTCAGGGAACACTAAGATAAATAATTTGATTTTTTAAACATCTAAATTCATTTTCTTTATAACCAAGAATTGGAAACAGCATACAGTAAAGAGAAGCACTTTCCAACTTTATAATCCAATCTCCTTAAAAAAAATCCAACTACTGTAACAGGAAGGACTCCATGTAGCTGACATCAAAAGAATATCAGTCATACTTTGGTTACAGCTTTTATTCCTATTAACTTGCCAGTCTGTAAACATCTCATTGAACGTGGGAAGCCTGTTCCTGACTGTTTTAGTTATACACACAGTGCTGTACAGCAACAAACAGTTTCAACATACCTCCCGTTAACACAGCTTGTGTTTCATGAAGAACAGCCAAATCACATGTGACCACTGACAGCTGTATTCTCTGAGTATTAAGGAATATAATTTAAAAAATGCTCAGGGACTCCTGGGTGGCTCAGTGGGTTAAGGCCTCTGCCTTCGGCTCAGGTCATGGTCTCAGGGTCCTGGGATTGAGCCCCACATCAGGCTCTCTGCTCAGCGGGGAGCCTGCTTCCTCCTCTCTCTCTGCCTGCCTCTCTGCCTACTTGTGTTAAAAATCTTTAAAAAAAAAGTGCTCAGATTTTTATTTTTTTAGGATTTGGTGCAAATTTGATAAAATAACTGTCTCTATAGGTTAACATATAGTGGTGTGGTATATGAATGAGCTGGTACACGGGTGGGGATACTTAATGTCATGCACCTTTTTTTAAATCTGGAAGCTAAGGTTTTGGACTCAAATGGATCAGATTCTCCATCTGGCTTTCCCCTAGATCNTTTTTTTTTAGGATTTGGTGCAAATTTGATAAAATAACTGTCTCTATATGTTAACATATAGTGGTGTGGTATATGAATGAGCTGGTACACGGGTGGGGATACTTAATGTCATGCACCTTTTTTTAAATCTGGAAGCTAAGGTTTTGGACTCAAATGGATCAGATTCTCCATCTGGCTTTCCCCTAGATCTTGGGCACACTTCTTAACCTGTATGGGCCTTGGTTTAATTACTTATTAGAGGAAAGTGATAATGATAATAACAGCTGATATTTGAAGAATGATGAGCTAATATGTATGTTCTACCTTAAATAATGCCTGGCACTTACTTAATAAGAGGTACTGTTTACTATTACTGCTTGCTTTTAACTAGGGCACTTTATATTCGTGTATTTTATTCCTTTAAAAGGTATTTTTAAAAGATTTTATTTATTTATTTGACAGAGAGAGAGAGATCACAAGTAGGCAGAGAGGCAGGCAGAGAGAGAGGGGGAAGCAGGCTCCTTGCTGAGCAGGGAGCCCAAGGCGGGGCTCAATCCCAGGCCCCTGAGATCATGACCTGAGCTGAAGGCAGAGGCTTAACCCACTGAGCCACCCAGGTGCCCTAAAGGTATTTATGATGCATTTACTTTGTGCCCTGCAATGTGCTGGGCATTTTCACGTATTTCATCTCTTTTCATCTTTCATCATCACCATTTTATAGGTAGGAACACTGTAGATAGAGGGGTTTGGGGATTTTGTCAAGTTCACGTAGCTAATCAAGGATGCAGCCAGACTTGATATCCAGGACCATCTTTAATAAATAAGTGCTCATGTCTAGTAGGTATTAAGCACCCAACTAGACACTGGGAAAACTGAAATTACTGAAATTCAATTTGGGGTTGAGGAGGTGAGAGACAAGCACCAATAAGCCAGACCATGACAAATTCTATTGTTATGGTAGAAAAGAGATGTTAGAGATACCCAAGGAGTGTGAAATTAATTGAGACTGGGGAAACTGGCAAGAATATCACAGAGGAGGTGACTTTTGAGCTGGGTCTGGAAGAATGAATGAATATTTTTTAAAGATTTATTATTTATTTATTTATCTATTTATCTGCGAGAGAGAACAGGGGTAAGGCAGAGGGAGAGGGAGTGTCCCAAGCAGACTCCCTACTGAGCTCAGACCTGGAAGTGGAGCTTGATCCCACAACCCTGAGATCACAACCTGTGATCACCACCTGTAATCATGATCTGAACTGAAATCAAGAGTCAGATGCTAAATCAGCTGAGCCACCCAGAGGCCCTGAGGATGAATGAATTCTAACAGATAAAGAAGAGTATTCCAAGTAGAGGGAATTTGCTATGCAAATGCACACATTTTTAGGGTATTTGTCAGATGCTTGAGAAATGCTGGGGTCAAATACAACCTCTGGCATTTGCTAGCTAGGTGACATTGGGCTCGTTATTCCCCTTTTTACCCTTTCTGTCTGTCACTGAAAAATAGGTGTGATAAAAACACAGAGTGGCTGTGGAGATCAAAAAATAAGTCATCTAAAGTGCCTAGCACAGTACCTGGCTCTGTACGTGTCAGTTGCTCTTTTGTTGCTGTTATTCCTCAGTGTCTTGGCTCATGTGGTTCCTTCAGAATGCCCTGATGTATCACCCCCTTCCACAACCTCCCATTCAGCCAGCTTCTCACCCATTTACTCCCTCTCTGTGGAGGCGTAATCTCCCCTAGAATAGTAGTTCTCAACACCAGTGTACAAATGAATCAGCCGGACATCTTGGGAGAGTTCAGATTTTGACTCAGTAGTTCAGGGTGGGGCCAGACAGTCCATGTTTCTAATTAGTCCCCAGGTGATACTGCTAGTCTGAAGGACTGCACTGGAGTAGTAAGGGACTCTAGCAGTGATTCCCAGAACGGTTTCTGCATATCTAACAAGCTTCCAGTAATGCCAGTTCTACTTGTTCACAAAACACACTTTGACTAGTGAGGGTTCAGAGCACCATATAAATCTTCATTTTTTAAAGTCTTCTATGAATAGAGCTTCACCTTTTTTCCTCACCCTTTTCTTCTCCTTCACACAACGATCTGTTCCAGTCCAATTAGATGAATTCAAAAAAAGCTTTGAATCCCACCTTCTTTTTTTAGATTTTATTCACTTATTTGACAGAGAGAGAGAGAGAGAGAGAGAGAGAGAGAGAGAGAGAGAGAGAGAGAGAGCAAAAGCGGGGGTGGGGGTGGGGATACAGGGAGAAGCAGACTCCCCACTGAGCAGGGAGCCCCCATGTAGGGCTCGATCCCAGGACCCTGGGATCATGAACTGAACCAAAGGCAGGCACTTAATGACTGAGCCACCCAGGCACCCCAAATCCCACCTTCTTTTTGATCCATAGATACCTGTGTACAATCTCCATTACAGCTTTTACCTGACTGCATTGAAATATGTATTTATATGTCTCTCTTTACTTCTAGACTATTGTTCTACTAATGAAAAGCTACAATATATATTTTAGTAATTACCATGTTATATTATTAATACTAAATGGGATACCAAGAAAGCAGGGTTTGGGAGTGGCTGTTGTATTTGTTTCCTAGAGCTGTCATAACAAGGTACAACAAACTGGGTTGCTTAAAACATGAGGAACTTATTGTCTCACAGTCCTAGAGGTTAGAAGTCTCAAGTCAAGGTGTTGGTAGGGTTGATCCTTCTGGAGGCACAGAAAGAGAATCTGTTCCTTGCATGCTTTTAGCTTCAGGCAGATGCTGGCAATCCTAGACTTTCCTTGGGTTGTAGTTACATCTCTTCAATCTCTGCCCATCTTCCTATGGTGTTCTCTCCTTGTCTGTATATACTTTTGTGTCTCTTTTCCTCTTCTGCATTTGAAAAATAAGACACCATTAAGAAAATGTGGGCCCTCGTTATTGGATTAAGGTACCACTTCACTCCGATATGACCTCATCTTAACTAATTACATCTGCAACAATGCTCTTTCCAAATAGGGTCACATTCAGAGGTTCTGCCAAGGACATGAATTTGGGAGGGGCACTATTCAACCCCAGTTGAATTGCTGGTACACGGCGATAATAAGAAATAGAATACAATGTGTCCAACTTTTTAAATTCCTTACAGATAATGCTTGTACCTGGAGTAGACTATTCCCACTATCCATCCCTGCTCCTCAGTATACCATTGTTAAAATGTCCTTCGTTTTCTAATAAAATTTGCTGTCATAACCATTTTATTTTCACTGAAACAGTACAGAAATTTTTTTTGAAGGCAGGTTATTCAGTTTTATTCATTTTAAGTTTACCATGGCACATAGTAGTTACTCAAGAAATGTTTGTTGAACTAAACTGTTGACCTGGAGGTTCGATAACTATTTCCCTGCTAGAATTATAAGAATTAATTCCTTAAATCTCTACTTCACATCCATAATAAAAGACAGTAAAGCTAATTGGAGTCCTACACTTGATGTTTTAAGACACAGAATAATCCTATTTTACCCTATGAGAAGATTAGGCTCTTCTACAAAAGAAGAATAGGGTAGAGCTATTTCTAACACTGTTTTAAGTTCTAGTTTGTGCTCCATTAAGGAAGATATTTTCTCAGTCAAGTAGTGTAAAGAAAATTGTGTTCTACTGTAAGAAAAAGGTGTGACACAACAGCTTTATTTTATTGAAACATAGGGTTATCATATTTTGAAGTAGACTTGATTAAGCACAAATTAGAGAGGAAGAGCTTACTCTCCTCAGGAAAGCTCAAAGTTTACTTATTTAAAATGATGCTATAATTTTTTGTAAATTCAGTTTGCCTAATATCATTTGGAAGGTGATTGAAAAAATAAGAATTATTCTTTCATTCACTTAACAGATATTTTATTGAATTTCTTCAGTTTCTATCCCACATGCTTGGGATTTCTTTATTGCTAATTTATACATAGTCATGTAATAGTTTGCAGCTGATAAATGTGCCAAATGAAGAAGAAAATCCCCATCTTGAGGAATTTATAATACAGAAAGTCAAACCCCAAAGGAACTTTCACTTCCAAAATATCATAGTATTTTCAATCCTTGTTTTTTCTTCTTTCGATTTTCCATGACAGGTCAGATATGATAGAGTGATTTGAAAGTTTGAGGGCATTTATAATGCAAAGCATATCATGCTCCTGACAATTTGGGGGCATTCTATTATGTGGAGGAAAATGTTAGATACTAGAGATAGTCCACTGAACAGTTATGTCTTAAACTTTAATGCTGATAGGTTCAAGTAATAGCATGTCTCAGGTGGATACTATAAAATTTTTTTGACATGTTCAAAGTAACTTTGAAATTAGAAATTTGCAGCTTTGTTATCAAAATCAGCTTGAAGTTGTACTATTGATTCTATTCTAACTTGGTATATATACATAATCAAATGACTATACCAATTTGCTACTTCTTTTCTATCTTTCTCATGTGTAACGGTGCACTGATATTTGTCCAAGCAATCTGAGGCTGTGGGAAAAGCACAGAACTGAGGCCAAGAGATTTGGTTCTAACCCTGGCTCTGCCCTTATTGAGCTGTGTGACCTTGGGCAAATCACAGAAACTCTCTAGATTTGCTTACCAGGAGATTAAACTGGTTGAGTTTGTACATATTGCTATTTATAGAATAAGACGTCCTCTTTTTATCTCTTCTAGATTTTTGAATATTTTATTTTCTAGTCTTTGAATCTCTTTTCATACAGTAGTGTGATTTAATCATTTTCTGAGGTCCACCTGGTCTGATTATTAAAGAATCCTATTTAAATGACTATTTGGGGATAGAATCACAGGGTTGTTCAGCATCTCCTTGGGTAGACTGTTTTTTGGAAGTGGTGTTTTGGTCTGGGTATTTTTGCTTCCATCCCCACCTCCAAGAGGAAAATGGCTTCGAACAGTCAGTCACCTTTTACCTGTGAGGCCAAGCTTTGCCATACTCAGGGATTAACATCTGCTCCAGTGTTCATATCAATTATTTAGATTAACCTCAGGGGTTCTCTAGGTCTTCAAAATTAAACTTTGAGTAAATCACTTAAAATTTATAAGCATTCATTTGATTTTTTGTGTGTGTGTGTGTTTTTTTATTTATTTAAATTTTATTTTTATTCTTTGCCCAAGGGGTACAGGTCTGTGAATCAT